>QYAJ01000091.1:0-121216 GCA_003988865.1 Phialocephala sp. D728 | reverse complement strand
CCCCCTCCTCCCCAAGAAAAGAAATGGTGCACGTCCAGGTTGATCCGAGGGTAGTTTGAAGCCGTCTCGCTGAGGCCGAGGCCAACGAGCCAGTCGCATGCTGGAAACGATAGAAGCCCACATGCGACCATTTCTCCCCTGACGACGCAAGATGTAGAGGCCCGCCCCCGCCCTCCGCACTCCGCACACAATAAAAAAGACGTATGAGATCTCGATTGCCCGACTCACAAACCCAGTCAGCGCAGATAAAGCCACGCATAACCACCGACGGCAGAAGCACTCACACTCGCACGGGGCCCCCCAAAAAAGCCGACATAAATCGTGATAAAAGTCAAAGTCAAAGTCAACCATATCATTTCCGCAAGGGTCTATGACAAACAGTAAGATTGCGTGTATTCGTGTATTCGTGTATTCGTGTTGCCGTGTAGGTTGACTTCCAGGTTTCGCTTGTACAGTACGTAGGAAAGCAATACCACCGTGTGTAGCTAGCTTCGCACCTCTTTTTGATGCACTTTTCACCTTTCTGATAAACGAGATAGAGTACGATGATTTCGAGCTAGGTAGAATACGACAGAGAGAGAGTGTTGAAAAATATGTGAGCTTCAAGCACGACTTCAGCACCCACTTCAGGTACAGTAAGTACACTTTGATTTCTCAATGCTGAAGCATCCTACCTCACAACGGAAGATCCAAAGCCGTACCGGAACTTTCATTACACAGGACTCAATGTAACGAGAGAAAAAAATCAAAAAAAATCGAGCGACGTTCCGCTCATCTCGAGAACAAAACAAACCACAAGAACAGCGCTGCTCCGATAAAAGACCGTCGAGTCCGAATCGCTGAAGTAATATAGAGCAAAGCACAGTCCACTCACTACTGCCTTAATGATTAATCATTCATCCAACACACACTACTGCACGCACCCACGGGACGAGCCGTTGCCTAACCGCGTTGCATGAGGGGCCGAGGCTCTGAAATCCCAAGGCGATCATCCATCAATACACGCACTTGAAACTTCCAACACAAGGGGGGAAGGAAAACTCGACTGGAGTGGATGGAACGAATCTCTGCATCTGCACCTCTCGTCATGAGGTCCCATTTCCTGAAACCAGAGCAATTTATCCCGCTCTTCAGCTGACGAGGCTCGACTCAGCCTCCTTACAGGCGTTCCCAAACCGCCTGCAATAACGCCTTCGCAGCCTTGGAGCCGACGAAGGAAGGCTAATCTCCCGTCGGCCGCAGCGTCTGTCGCTGACCCGATGATAACCACCTAGGCTCTCTCTCTTACTCCTCAATTAGGACTATCACGAAGGTACTCTAAAAAAAACCTAGGCTCGTCAGCTGCTCTAAATCTCCAAATATAAAGCGGCGCAAGCCACTTGATGATACGCTTATACAGCGCTTCCATCCATCCATCCATACGTGGTGCGTTGACAGGTATAAAAGCATTTGTTATAAGGTGTAGGATTGTCGGCAGGAAGCGAAGAGATTTTCCGCACACACACGCACTAGCAGCGTTCGTTTCTTAACGCGTTGGAGAAGCCGAGCCATTAGTCGTGCCGCAATCGTCAAAATTACGAGGTAAGACTTGGTTTACTGCCCGTATCTCTACGTTCCTCTGAGAATATGGTATGGATTGAGATATAGCCCTGTGAGATTGCTCGTGTCGTGGAGGAAAACTTGATAAGCGGTATGGAAAGGAGATGAACACGAAGAATTCCCGCGCCGACTCTGACTTCGAGCCGAGAAAATGAATCAAGACCGAAGGCTGAAGCTTTGCATGTAACAGAACCTCATGCTAGACGGCGACCAAACCTTGGGTCTAGGACCTACGCCCAAAACTGCTATATACTCGTGTTAGACGTGAGAAGCATAGCTCGTCGCTCATATTATAGGAACCAGAATTGCAGAACATTGGGTAAAGTACCCCCGAACCAACACGGACACATCCTGGATAAAAATTCCCAGGGCAGCGGAACACAGGTAGAAGAGGAATGCACACCGCTCTTCCTTCCCGTTCCCGTTCCCGTTCGTGAGCACGAATGATCAACGGGCGGTTCATTCTGTTCGCAGGGCATACTTTCCCATTCCAAACATCAGGAAGGAAGGTGACGGGATGTGATTGAAATGAAGGCATAGCCCCATCCCTCAATCCTCGTTCCGCATCCCACTCCTCCTCAACCCCACCCCACTCAGATGCAGCTGCACAGACTTCCAAGACAAACAATATTCCCGACGGGAAGCGGGAGAAAAGGACCGCTGAAAAAATCCATCACGTCAAGACAGATCAAATGATACACAGCCGTTCCGCCCCGTGCGGCCCGCCATTGTGCAGTTAAATGTCCGAGCCCAAAGTTGTACGATTGAGGAAAGATTAAACTCAATCAAGCACAAGCATGCACCTGCTCCCGCAATACCGCGATAACCGCCCTACGCCATGACATACTCTTTGATCTGAGGTTGCGCAACGCAGCACGACACAACGCAAGGGCAGATGTGAAATACGATACCTCATTTTCTGCATGTCATTGGTGCGAATGCGAAGATGTGGACCTGAAACAAGCAAAACAGATACGGCCAGGCGAGGGCAAAAATACGAATCTGACATCATATCAAGAGCTCAAGCCCGGTGATGCTGGACGCTGGAACGTGCGCATATTGCTTTTTGCGCATCGGCCCATGGCAGCAGGCTTCGGCGGGTGCCGATAACCCTTCATCCTCGTCCGTAACATGTGGGTTCAGGGTCAAAAGCTCAAGGTTCCAGGTTCAATGCCCCTTGCGTGCAACTCGACAGCGAAGAATTGAAGAAAAGAGTGCAAGGCAGAAATGCAGGCCACGCAGCAAAAGTCCAAATCCGACGCCATGCATCGAGTGCAAGACGAGGCACCCAATAACGCTAGCATCACCTGATCACCTGAAGACCCGAGTGATGCACTGCTGCGGTTTGGACGCAATGCACTTCACCGCACCGCAGGGAACATGGAATATGCAGCCAGCGTGGAGGGATGGCTCTGCACGAATAAAAGTGAGGGTTGTGTCTCGAGAATCAAGCCCGAAGAAGGCAGGCGAGCTAAGGTGAGTGAGACAGCGAGACAGCATTCATCCAGACCGTGGCTATACTGGACCGAAGGAAGCTGTGCCGAACTGAATGTAAGGATGTAGCTAAGCCGATGCAGGCAATAGGTGATAATCGACGGGGTGGAGCTGCAATATATGCACGCAGTAAACATATTTCTGCCAGAGAACGGAGCGAAGCTGCTTTGGATTTCGACTGCAGTCTGCAGCAGAGGCCGTTTGGTTCGAGGCGCTCACCGAGTACACTGCACTGCCAGCACCGTTGCCCCGCGTTCAGCTGAATTCGTGTCTCGGCAAAAGCAGGTGTTTGTCTCGCTCTCCAAAACGGAAATTTTGCGCGTCTAGCATTCTGCAAATCTTGCTGTGGCTTTGGAAGGAAGACTCAAAGAGGAATCCGTCCGCGCCAAATTTGAGATCAAGGGTGGAGAGCGCATTGCATAAAGAATTGGTTCGAGACGCCTCCGCAGTCTGACACGGTAAGGCAATGCTGCAGCTGCAGCGGATGAGGGGTTCGAAAAGTCGATGACATTTGATCCTCCATGGCACAAGCAAATGCGGAGCGTTTTTGTGCGACGCCAGCCCTGCGCCGGGCCAGTACGGGTGGGTCTGAGTTCGAGATGACGAGAGAGCTTCGCGGTGGCCTGGCGCAGTCACGGACGTGTGGTGTGATGACGGTCGCGTTGGTGAGCACTATGATCTGAGTGAGCGTGCCTGCCTGTCTGCCAGCAGAAGGCGCGGTCGCTGAGAAGAAGTTCAAAATCTGGGACGGCGTCAACGGGTGTCCCTCCTGTTCGCGAACGATCGGGTCAGCAGGCCGATCGTGGATGCTCCCCCACTGCATTCGTCTCCGTTCCTGTCGTTTAACCTTCCGAGCAGACGAGAACGAGGCGACGACTTCGGCGTCGGCTCCCCTCGGATGCGGCGGGCGTGGATTGGATTGGACTGGAGCAGAGTGGCGAGTGGCTGGTGGTTGGTGATAGTGGTGGTGGTGGTTGAGGCCTGCTCTGCTGAAAACTGGAAACTGGAAACTGGAAACTGGAAAACTGGTTCTGAAGCTGCTGGTGGCAAGCGAGACGAGCCGAGGGGCAGCCACGACCTGAACGCACGATAGCCGCCTGGACGTTATCGTCACCACCCCCAGCACTATCTTGATCGCTACCTCATGCTGCATACTGTTAGTACAGTACGGTACGGTACAGTACGGAGTACCCTCGCGGGGTCGTTCTCCGACATCTGATCTCCTGCTCATGCCGTCAAACTTCGACGCAGACGCACTCCGATCAAGCATCGCACCGTGCCGCGCCGCACCGCCCCCGATTCAAGTGCTCCGATGCAGCGCCAAGGTACCACGTACACACGACTCCCACAAATAGGCCATTCTCGTCGAATCCGTAATCATGACAATGCATGCGCGTTGCGTTGAGAGCATCCCCTTCCTTCTCCTTCAAGCTCACCTTCCGATTCTGACGCGGCGGCTGCTGCAGCATAACATCGATGAATCTGCCTCTGTCCCGTTCCCAAGAATCGCTGCTGATGCTGCAGTGTGGTAATGTAACGAGGATGGAGGGACCACACTCACCGCCATGTGCATCCTCGGGCCTATGCCCGAAGCAGATATATAGAATGCAGAATCCCTTCTCGTGACGGAGTTGGGCTCTCACTATGTGCGCTGTGCTCACCGATACTTCTCCCGTATGTGATGTCGATGGTGCATTTGCGTGTCGAGTAATAGCCGGTGAGCAAGCACAAATGGCGCGGCAGGGCATGGACAAGGAAGTAAAGAGAGAGATGGCCACAATTTATATCCTCGTGACGCATTGGAACGGAGTCTAAGAGAGATCTAAGGTGTGATGAGTGGTCATCCTAGCAGTTTGCGGGTGTGATGGAAGTGATAGTTCAGACGTTTGAGCGTGCGTTTCCGTGCGGAGTGCCTGTTAAATCTCCTTTCTAGGCTCGCTAAGGTGCTCAGGTCGGGGGAGGCGTCCAGCGGGGATCTTGCATGGGACGGGTATGCCATCATCGTGCGACCAGACTCAGATTCCAGAGCCATTGATCTTTATCTAGCCGGCGATGGTGCGTGACAGAGGGCCACGGGAGAGGGGGTGGGGTGGGGTCAGAGGAGAGGAGACGGTGGTTCATGACACGCCGCCGTCGCGCTCGTCCAGTAACCGCCTTTTGCCTCTCCACGACGCACAGCGCACGCCGAAGGTTGGGTTTGGGTTTGGGGTTGGGGGGTGGTGGCCGTCGAGATTGCAGTGGGTAATGGGCGATGGGATGGGCGATGGGCGATGGCGATTGTGCTGCTCGGGCCGCTGCAGGACGTTGGATCCCAGCGCATCCCGCATCCCAGCCAGCAGATGTGCGCACGCAAGGGAAAGCGAGGGAAAACAAGGTTAACAAGGTTGTCTCCGGAGACGAAACGCCCACCCTGGCCGCGGTCCCCAGCCCACATGCTCACAGGTTCACAGCCCATTCACGCTGCCCACTTGGCTCCTCTGCTTGCGTCGGGCGCCCGTTTCTGGCAGCCCAGCAGCCGTCGCCTCCTACACGCGCTCGCATCCTCGCATCCTCGCATCCTCGCATCCTCGCTCCCTTTCGTGCACCGTCGTGCACCGTCGCGCACCGTCGCGCACCGTCGCGCACCATCGCGCACTCGCGCACCCGCGCACGTTCGCTGCCCTTGGCCCCAGCTGAGCGATCGGCAGGGTGGATGGCCGGCGGCGACCGGGGTGGGACGAGGATCAACCCTGCGCCGTCTTGGCAGTGATGTCCAGCTGAACGGGCGCTGGAAGAGGCTAACGCTCATGTGGAGCGGCAGGCGACGCGTGGGCGGGCCTCGCCATTGGCCGGCAAGCCGACGGCCTCGCGGAGGGCACGCAGAGGGGTGGAGGGGGGGGGGGAGGTTCGCGAGGGGTGGTTCGCGRGGGGTGGTGGTGGCCCTGCGCGCCCCGTCCGTCGTTGCGCCGTCGGTGGTGTGGTGTGTCTAGCGGAGCGGGGGGTGCAGTTGGCGATGTCCCGTACCGAGATGCAGGTGAGTGCAGCGCTGGATCCCGACTCGCACGTCGCGAAGCCCCCTTCCCTGCAGGCTGGGCTCAGGGCTCAGGGCTGGCCCCTCGCTCTTCCCTGTCCTTCGTTCCGCGCCGCTCTTGCGGGAGGGAATGCAGCGAGCTGCAGCAGAGACACGACTAGAGCGGCTACTCGCATGAAGTTTCGAGCATGTGACTTCTCGGCGCGGTTTAGCACGACTGGGCGGTGTGAGCTTTGTTGGCCACGGCGATCACCCACTGCCGTTGATTCGGAGGATAAGACCGTCGAAGCACGCTCTGGAGAAGACGCGATGCAAGATGTGCTGGCCATGCCAGAGAGCACTTCAGGGAACGCTTCATTGCTGGACGTTGGACCAGGCCGCGTGGTGGTTCGTCGCCTCGAGCAGCTTCATACGATGTACGCAGGCGGACGTCTGCCTGGTTTGACGTGGTGGAGACCATCCGGCAGCCGGTGCCCCGTCCCCCAAGTCCATATTCGGACGCTTGGCCGAACATAGTGGGCTGGACATCACTACTAGCTGAGAGCTGATATAAACATGCGCATCTCGCCATAAACAAGCATATCTGAGATGCTGTTGTGCGGCAAAGCTGCTGATCTCTCGAGTCGGATCGTGGGCCGGTAGGACAGCGCCCGATTCCTCTCGACGAGGTGAAGAATTGGGCCAATGTGAAACCGATGACTTGTTTGTTTGCTCGCCTGACCCGCAGTGAGGCCTCTGCAATAACACTCTTCTTCGGGCATGAAATTGCGGAGGATTGGAATGAGTTGAGGAGTGACGATCTCGAACTAGAGATGCCTCTTCATAGCTGCGCTGGCGCTGGCGCTACCAGCATCCATTCTTATTGCTTCTTTCTTCAGGAGTCATCCATCGCGTACGCACCGGGCACGTATCTCCTGCAGCCAGACCACGGGCGTGGGACGAGAAGTGATAGGGAAATACCCAAAGAAATTTCCGCCATTGTACCTAATCTGCCCTGTCTCAGAAACGCTTCTTGGGGGCTGAATCCTCAGATCCCGAGATCTCCACGTCGCTGGAATGGAATGGAATCGATAGAGAGACAGGAAACTGAGACTTGGAATTCCAAAGAATGGAATGTCTCAACGAACGATAGAACATAACCACGAGTTACACGGTTTCAGCCCGGCTTCCATTCTTCCTCGCCAGAAGCGGGCCACATTCTTCGATGGGCCACCGCAGTCGTCACGACCCGTCAACCAGGATCGAGGAGATCGTCTCTCGGGTCGTTCCATCGCGGTCTGCCCGACCCGGAAGACGATGGAACGCGATTTTAGCCAGAGGAATGGCCGTTGTGGCATGTCTGTGACCATTGAAGAGTGCTGCCGGGTGGTCAAAGCTAAGGGGTGGCGGAGCGTGTTTCTCTTTCCGTGGAGAACTCTGTCAAATCAAGTAGCTGGCCTTTTCGCTTGTTGGACCTGGTGTTGGTGGATTGTTGTTCTCGTATGGGATTGGTTTTGCTAGAAGACGATTTCAGCATCTGCATGAGCTACGGGATTTCCGTTCCTCCCGTCTGCAGTGATCCCATTCGTTTGCTGCCGCATATACTGTAGTAGTAGGTTGGCTCGCGTCGTTGGTCGCCTGCTGTACTGGACCGTAGAAATAATAGATAGAGTAGAGATCGCCGCGATACTGTACTGGCAACTCAGATATGGCAAAGGCGAAATAAGGTTTGAGGCCTTTATGACGTCCCTCGTGTCACTCGGAGATGGTGATGTCCTCTGCTTGGTGATCGTGGTACCGTACACTCCTCCGTTCTAGAGACGGTGATAAAAGGGTTAGCCGGGGTTGGGCGACATGTTAGTGTGACAATACGCCTACTTGCTTGAAGGATAGTGTCGAACGATGGTCGGCAGCCATTTCCATCATCTGTCGCTCGCAAACACGCTTCCTACGACGAGGACGGCTGTCACTTTTTCCCACTAATGCGCCTGTCAGTTGCAGTCTGGCAAAGAGAGGCATGCGACCGTCCTGCCGGCCAATGTCCTCCAGACTCGCCGCCCGTGTGCGAAGGAGTTGATTGAAGAACTGAAGAAGCGCGGAAGCCACTCAGGGACCAGCAGGCTGCGCGCGCGTGTATCGTGCAGCGTCGTTGACTCGATGCGGCGCGGGCCTGCCCTTGGGCCTAAAGGACGGCTTCGGATGTACAGTAGCATGCGGACGTCGAGCCCAGTCTAGCCAGGGAGAGGTACCACCGGACTGAGCAGTCCTACTATTGTCTGCACCCACGCCGGAGGAGCAAGAGCAGCAGATGCAGGTAGGTAATGATGCTCAAGATGCACACTAGGAGGAGCGTCGACGCGGCCAGACTTGGCTGGGGAGCACTTGCCGTGCCAAAGTGTGGAGAGATACGGTGTCGACACTCTGCTGCCGCTGAGAGATCGGGCTCGATGGCATCATGGCATGACTCCATGCCAGACCCGGGGGGGGATCAGACGTTCATGTCTTAGCCGGCTTTCCTAGCTAGGAACTGGGAACTGGGAGGAGTGAGAAGGAGGAGGAGGAGGAGGAAGACGAAGACGAAGAAGAAGAAGAAGAAGAGCAGGGGAGGTCGGGGTTGGGCCTGTGCCTGTGCCTGTGTCTGTGTTTGCGTGTCGTCGTCCCGGTTCGTTTGCTTCACGCTGCCGTAGTATGTACTTGTATAAGACGCTCCTCCCTTCCCGTCGTCACCATCCATTCCAAGCGTACGAGGCCGAGGCCGAGGCCATCTATCTCGATCCTCTCGACGGCTGTCCCCTGCTTCACTTCTCTCGCCCACGCACTTTACCTCCTTGTTCGTTACTGACTTACTTGCTCACTCACTCACTCACCCGCTTACTTACTTACTCACCCACTTACTTACTTACTTACTCTCTTACTTACTCTCTTACTTACTTACTCTCTTGCTTACTTACCTACTCACTCACTCGCTCACTCACTCACCCACTGACCCCATCTCCTCTCGCCCCGCAGACTCTGGGGTGCCGAGATTCTCGTCGATACCGGGGAAAAGATTACGTCTTCTTCCTGCCGGCGGGCGCGGTCCAGACAGGACGGAGGGACTCCGGCGTGGCCGCGGTGTGTTCGGTCGACGAGCGCTGGCCTGCCCTTTTGTTCTGTCGAGTCGTACGCCTGGGATTGCTTGCCACCACGACACCAGCACACGCTAGACGAGTGAGGACCGAGTTCGTGTCGCCGCGGGTGCCCCCAGCGGATACTGCCTCGCTGGAGTGCTGGGCCCTGCCATCCGGCTCCTGGAAAGCCAGCCCTGGCCCGGGGCTATTGGCTGCATCGCGCGCCGCCTGGGATCGCCGAGAGAGATTCAGAGATTCAAGGATCCAGGAATCCAGGGATCCAGGGATCAAGGGACTCAGAGATCCAGGGATCACTCAAGCCGTCAATAGCCAGGATCGCAGCCTTGGGTCGCGCGGAGCCAGGAGAGCCAGGAGCGCCAGGGAGCGAGCCAGGGACTGCGCCAGGGAGGCCCGCTCGTGGTGACTGACAGCCAGCGCCTGGTAACGGGGTTGGACGTGCAGCGACCGTGTGGGCGTGTGGGCGTGTGGGCGTGTGCTGTGCAGGACCAGGGCCAGGACCAGGACCAGGCCAGGAGCGCGCAGAGTAGAGCAGCACGAGGCAAACACCACCAGGCCAGAAGCAAGCAAGCCGGGCAGCAGCCACACGATAGTACAGAACGAGGTACTGCCACTTCGACGTCCAGTGTGAGGCCAAGCAAGTCTGTCCTCCGCACTCGTGCACTTCGATACTGGGACGCTTCGATACTTGGGCACTGCGATACTTGGGCACTTCGATACTTGGGCACTTCGACCCTTCGACCCTTCGAGACACGCGCACACAACCCCCCCCATCCCCATCCACTTCCACTTCCACATCCACTTCCACATCCCCCCTCCACGTCCACGTCCTCCAGCGCGGCGGCACCTCCAAGACTCCACCGCACCGAGCGTCTGCGACCTGCGACCGCCTGCAACCACAGAAAAGCCTCCGTCCCTCCACATCCCTCACCCTCGTCCCCTTCTAGTCCCGTCCCCTTCTCCCAGTTCCAACAAAAGTCTCCGCCTACCCACCAGTCCACCACCCACCATCCCAAGTGACCCAGCTCTGCCCACCACCCACCAGAACTCAAAACTCTCAAACCCAACCCTCTGCGACCCGTTCAGCGCCTGCGAGCGCCCCGGCGTTGGTTTTCTCGCTCGACGCTGCACGCTCATTGATCAACGACACCCCCTTCCGCCTTCCAGCGGGACACTCGCCGTCGCAAACATCACTTGATCCATAGCCTACCGGAGCACAGGATTGAATAATAATACGAACACGCCCTGCATTTTTTACCTCTCCGTCTTGGAACCTTCTATTTCCGCCGGCTTTGCCACGGGTCCCTCGTCGATATCGTCATTCTATTATTTTCGTATAATAAAGCCGGTGCTCACTCGCACGCATCCACCAACACGGCTGCGCGCGCATCCATCCGTTCATCCACCACCATCACCACCACCACCTTCACTAGGCACTTCACTTCATATACTCAGCACGGTACGTCTACGGCGCGAACTCCCGTTCCATTCCTTTCCCCTTCCTCTTTTCTCCTGGCCTCCAGCTGCCCGTCTCCCGTGCGCGCGTCACCGCCGACTACTTCTGGATCTGATTCCGACTCTGACTCGGGCTCAGACTCGAAGGATCCTCTCAATTCCTCACGTTGACCGTGCAGCGTGGCGGCAGACCGAGGCTGACATCCACAGAAGAGGAAGGCTTCGAGACGCACAACCGTGTGGGTGCCATTGATTAGAAAAGCAAGGAACCCCGTGTGCTGTTCCAGACACCGAGTTTCGGACCCCTCTCCGACTTCACATCTCACTCCCAGAACTCGACCCCAAGGAAACTCGACACCCACCGGGCCAGCCCAATACACCATACGCCGTGCCGGGCGCTGCCTTTTCTTTCTGACTGCGACCCGACTTGACACTCTCTCCTCACCATCTGCATCAATTTCCAGGTCCGCAGGCTTCGCCGACACCAGCGCCATCACATCATCGATCGATTGAGTAGTTCGTGGCCCCTCTGTCGTCGCCCATTCGCTCTGCAGGGTCAGGTCCGCTGCCCCAAAAGCGCCCGCATCGTATCGTACCGCATCGCAGCACATCACCCGCAGCTCGCCTCACTGGGTCGCAGAAAAGAGACCGTCCATCCCAACCTTTGGGACCGGTCCTAGGCCCTCGCAGCATCAAAAATCGCCGCTTCCGGACTGCCTTCAATTCGTGCACCAGAACATCTTTTTTCTGGCTCACCGTTCCAATCTTTGTGTGTCAAAGAGTCATCAGCATTATCTCAAGTGCTCATATTGGTGGGTTTCTCTAGTTGGAGCGTTCGCGCACAAGTATTCTAAGACGGCCTTCTATAGAATCTCGCGAACTGCACCGCACAAGCCGAAGGGACGATTCGCGTTAGAACAAGAAGACACACATACGCGCAGACGGAAATTTGGTGCCACTCCACCAGGATTTGAACAGGTGGAATTCATTGGACACTGTGAATTTGAACAATTGTCCCTCCACAAGCCTGCGTGCCTGCTGTTGCCCCTGGTTCTTGCCCTACGAACCATTCTCGCTCGAGACTGTGAAAAGTTTGGGACCGTAGAGGTGGTTTCGAGCTGCGATTCGTCATTGAACTGTGCCAGCTACCCCGCTAAGAAATCCCTTCAAAGACGGAACCAAAGAGGGGCAAATTGTGGACCGGCCAGCCAGCTGAGCACTTGCGCAACGGTACGTGTGCACAGAAATTGCGCCTTCTCTGTCCAAGTATACAGTTGTGTAGTGGTCAGACCTCCACTTTGTAGGCCACGAAAGTTTGACTGACTCTGGTTGGTGCAGATTTGGAGAAACTGTCTTTACGAAGCCATCTTTGGTCTTAGTGCCCTGTTTCGACTACTCTAGAAACCTCGACTCGATCTTGTGCACTTTCCGATTGTGTGCAGGAGAGCTGCTGCGCTGTGAGATATACGGCGATCTTACGTCGATCCACTGCCCATCAGTTCTGCAGCCTTAACTGCGGCCACGGGAAGGAAGGTACGACACGGTCCATCCTGAAGACTTATTTACTGCTCGAGCGGGACGCGGAATTGGCGCTATCGGATTCTTCCAGGAAGCCAAACACGCCGTCTGCACGCCAAAATCAATTTGACGGAGCACCCACCATATTCAGTCTTATTCGGGCGGTGCTAGCATAATAATATCACCGGACCGTTCCCCCACTACGGCGTGCCCTGCACACATCAGTCTTACACTATCTATTACTCCGAAACTAATCACTTCTTGCTGTACAGCGGGATTCTTTTCTTGCCCTTTCACCTTACATTCTTTGATTGTCCGGTTCTGAGCAGGGCTGTGAAAGCTACTTGTTCTCTTCTCTTATTGTCTGGTTGCGACTCGGAGATATTCGAAGCCAACCGTTAGGCTAGAGGCAACCACACTCTTTAAGAGTGAAAAAAGTCCAGGCGATACACCGACACAGTCCAAATCACTGTCCCAAGTCGATTTGACACGTGCCAACCGGTCTCCCATCGATATCTGGAGAGCGTGAGACATTCAAATATTCCGATTATACAAGAAACAGTCGTCACCGTGGCGATCTATCACCGAGAAATGTCGTATCAGGATCAGAGTGGTGGCTACCCACCGCCACGCGAGCAGGAATCACAATATCCTCCTCCGCCAGGTGAAGAAGACGATCGCGCGCGGGCTTATCATCACCGCGGTCCTTCAAGCGGAGTTACACTACCATCAATATCTCCCTACGAATACGCTCAGCCTCCCAGTGGCTATCCACCTGATCCTCGCGCATATCAGCAAGATCCATATCGCCCTGCGCCAGGCCCCTACAGAGATGATCGTGGCTACCAACATGACTACGGCAGAGGTGGTGGACAACAAATGGCATTCAGCCAATCCGCTCCACGACAGCGGACAGCAATTGCGTGCAGATATTGCAGAAGACGTAAGGTGAGACATAACCCCTGAAACGCAAGAATGAATATCCCGCGCCCAGTGGCACAGCTCACAAGCACCTCTGGACACTTAACAGCCACTCTGTCCACATTCCTATGTATAGCTGCTAACTACACCAGATTCGCTGCTCTGGATTCGACCAAAACCCTGAGGGCCGCTGCTCGAATTGCCAACGCTTCCAGCAAGAGTGTATATTTACTCCCGTCTCTTCTCAAGCTCAAGCTTTCGTTCCGGCGCATGCAGTGTATCCTGGCATGCGTAATATGGGTGTTGGACCAGACGGTCGACCGCGACCGATGGTATATCCACAAGGAACTCAGTTATTTGGAGCCCATGGTCAGCCTCTAGGACCTATTCCCCCGCCTCAGCAAGGCTCTCCTTACGACTACCCCGCCCCATCTCCGACTGGGTCCTACAGCTCCTATTCAGATGATCGTGGTTCGCAACCTCCGCAACATGATCAGTCGCGTAAACGCCCACAACAAGATCCACATACCGGCATTCTTCCTCCACCGATCCCAGGTCAGCCCCCATATACCCGAGCAGACAGTGCTAGCCGGCGTCAAGCTGTTGAAGATGACCTCCGACTTCCACCTGTCACACCAACAGGTGCCTCATCTGCCGCAAACTACTCCCCTGGATCCTCAACCTCCTCGCATTCAAATCTTCAGCCCCCACAACAATCAGGCCTACCTTCAATGTCTCGCACTCCCCCTCCACGTTCAAGTCCTGGCGAGGGTAGGACAGATCCTATGAGCTTAGGGAACATCATGGAAAGCAGACCAAATACCGAAATTGACCGGAGTATGCTTGGTCGTTTGGATCGGAAGGGTCAATAATACCCTTTCGGGAAGACCTTTCTTCCGGCTCCACTCCAGGTCTGGGATATCCGGATCGGTACCGGACATTGGGAACGGTTCTAAGCTCAACATCAGGTCTGATGCCGCCACCCCGACTAAATTTGAGTTTCGACAGCGTTGGTCAGAGTGATAGTTATGGTTTGTGGCTTTTGCAGAAGTCAATATCCGCGATGGAATCAAAGAATGAGAATGCTACACCAACGGATGCAGAGGCTCCCTCCCTGGTCTTGGAGTCTCGAGCCAAGAAATTCAAGGTCTCGGTTGTTCCGGACCGGGTCATTGATAAGGTCGATGTCAAGTCTCGAGGGGGTTTCAAGGTCGAGGATAGTCGCGGGAGCAGGGATTGATGCAACTCCGCGGTCGGTGGTGTCCTGATGTCTCAGTCTTGCGGTCGTGTTCGGTTTTGTTCTGCCTTTGGACTTGGGTCCTGGGTCGGGTCCGAGGTTTGCACAGCCGTCTAGTACATTCAATTTGTTTTTGCATCGCTCGGTCGCGGATCAGCTGGCTGGTTCGTCTTTGCTTTTTTTCAATGTTGTTTGTTGATTTGGTGGTTATTCGGTTATTAATGGGGCATTGGCAATTGGCACTGGCAATGGCAGGGCACATGGAACGGAAGGCAAGGCAGGGAGTAAAAAGAACTAGATAGGTCACGCCTCACGGCACACAAATGGGTGTTTGGGGGAGTTTTGCTGGTCTTTTTGGTACTGGGCTGGCTTTTGCGTCTCCTGGCTGGTGGCTGCGTTTGACTGAGTGGTAGGGGTGGCTCTGGTGGTTCTGTGAGAATAGTTTGTTCCGATAGTAAAGTGCATACAGTAGTAATCAAGCTAGTATTGCTAGATATTCTAATGTCCAGTGTGAATTGAGTATTGTGGCCTGATGCTCGCATCGGACATGAGGAATTACTGTTGGAAGTCCCATGTCACACAATAGTAAGACAATGTCTTTCCTATTCTTCAACAAGCTTTCAACAGATGTCCCTCCGACTACCTGGGCAGCATGTCAGACATGCCCAGTTCCCTATGCAGCAGGATGGCCAGACATTTAATTTCAGTTAAATATAGAGCTACTTCCTAAAGCATATACCAATCACCGATGGTCTACACTTTGCACGGACGCCAGTCGAATCAAATTAAGGTTTGGAAAAGGTACTCTCTTTTCAAACCATCTTCAGGAGTGATTGTAATGAAGTCCTCCCACTTTCTGAGGAAAAGCAATTCAAGGAGCTAGATTATCCTAGACCTCATTAATATCTCATGACAACCTTAAAGCGGCTTTTAAGGATTGAGTAGTAATAAAATATAGGTAGAAATTGGACGTGATGCAAAAGAAAGCAGTTATCCCAAACTGGCAATTTCGGCGTTAGTGGTCGATGTCACGTTACCAGATAGGGATACCCCGCGGTTAGCGGACTTACTGGAGGGGATCACGGCATCGTATCCGAAGCCAAGTCAACATCATTGGATCAACAGAACCATTGTTCTTTGACAGCACAACCACGAAAACCACTGTTGTTACTATCACCATCGCCATACTGTCATAGGTCTCCAGCTTCTTGAATCCTGCAGTCATTTCATCAGATGACTCAAGCACCCCGGCAATATGGCGAAGACATTGATCGGGCTCCCCAACGAGATATTGCATAACATCCTCAAATATGTTGATCCACAAGACCTAGGTCAAGTATTTCTCGCCTGCAAGACTTTTGGGAAATTCCTGTACGATGAGGTCTTGTTCAAGGAGGTGTTCTGCGAGATACTGGTTGGTGCCAGTTCCATGAATTTGTCCTTCGAAGTCTCGAACTAATACCATGCAGGATGAGCCAGTAAAAGAATTCACACCAGCCAGCTTCGACTACGCACAAGATTTACTCCATTTCTCCCAAGTCCGAAACATTCTCACAAGCGAAAAACCGATCGAGGAGAAGGTATATTTCACTATCATCCCATATCTTCGATACCAACTAATCATTTCAGTTATCTAAGATACAATTCGTCTCCAATTTTCTCTCTCGATTCTGCCAAATATCCGCTCCTACCAAAGACTCCCGTAACAGAGAACTCATGAAGAAATGGTTTGACGATATCAATCACCGGCTAAGAGGAAGAGATAACATCGAAGCCTTCCTCTGCCAATCCTGCACCTTCTTCCGCGCACGCAACAGAAGCACCACTCTCACGCCTCTTCCCTTCGCAGATCGCCAAGCAAGCGCAAAGCTGCACGTGCTTTACGGTGTCCCCTTATTCCAAGCTCGACCCCAAAAATGGCAGGCCACATACCCGTATGCTGTGTCCGTAGTCTACGATCTGCGAAACTACACAGAAGAATCGATGTGGGGTCCCTATCTACCAGATGGGAAAGCGACTGTGGATTGGGAGAAGATAGAAGCTGTTTTTATTGTTCTAGGACATAATTTATGTGCACTGTCGAGGCAGACGCATGAGAGATGTTCGAGGGTATGGACGAATAGTTTCTGGGGAATTACGCCGAACTCATACGTCGACGACGGGAGGGCCAAGATGCAGAATGGGGAGAAGAAGAACAAGGGGCTGGATATGGGTGAAGGGGGTATAGGAAGGAGTCTTCTGCCTCTCCATGAAGATCCGTATAATGTTTCGGGGACGTGGACGAGAGTAAGTTTTTTGTCTGAATGAAATAGAAATAATGCTGACAATAGTGCAGGTTGTTTGCTTTTTAGGTGAATTTCTAACTTATCCTACCTCTCCTTACAGGTTTTTATGTCCCCTCCTTCATTTAAACTGACCATATTAGATTTCCACGACCTCTTCGCCTACAACTTCACCACTGGGCAACCAGAAGACGGCCATCCGCGTCCACCCTTGAACACAACCGAAGCCATCCGCCTTATAACCATGGTAATCCGCGCCACGAAAGTCGAAGCTCCAGGTCCAGATGATGGCCAAGAATTACCAATAGTACATTTTGAAGGGCTTTCGAGAGCCAGTAAGAATACTTCCTGGGATCCGAATGCGAATTCGACTCTCACGGGCACGGTTCGCTTGACGAAAGAAGGGGAGGTAAGGTGGAGGACTGTTTCTGTGTATCAGGGGTAATTGCCTTCCGCTGCTAAGTATGTGAGAATCGAGATACTAATTTTGCGTCCAGTGAGGAGAGGTGGGCGAGTGAAGGTATTCAAATTGGTGGCCTTCGTTCAGCTCGCGGAATCCTAGGGCATTGGTTCGACAAGTACGTCTCTTCCTCATTCTCATCCCGTTCCCCTTTTTATGCGTCATCACGTTTCGTGAACAGCACTAACCCACCATCCAGAGACCACGATATCCATGGTCCAGCCGGCCCAACAGCATTCTGGAAAATAAGCGACTCATTGCAGGACTCTTCAGACGACGATGATGATACTAGCTCCACTTATCACGAAATTCACGGCCATGATGAGGACGAAGAGGAGGAGGAGGACGAAGAAGTAGACCATCAGATGGAAGATACTCTTGACGGAGACGTAGTAGTGTCGGATTTGACAGTAGAGCTGCAGTTGCCACTGAGTAGCGAGGCTGCGAATCAGGTGCATAATCTTTTAACCCTGATTGCTCTAGGGCATTTTCAAGGACAAGAAGAACAGGGTGAACAATCATAATTCGAGGGGTGGTGGGGTTTAGGCAGATGAGAGGCTGTGGAATGCGGTGTGGGACGGTTCTTTAGGGATTAATCTCTGCTGAATAGTCTTGGTGCTATAGATCATGATTATGTTACGGTCAAAAGGGTGCGACTGAAGAACCCACGGTATTACTTCTTATGGTGTCTGACATTTAGCATTGTAGAAACTTGCTTTACATTGGGCACGAGTGGGGTACAGAAAGGCGTTTGTAGCTAGAGGTATAATGGTATTTCTACTCTGTCTTTTTGCCGGTGCTCTTCATCCAAAACTAAGCTAGTCCTACGGCTTCATGACAATCCTCAACCTTTGATATCCATGATCTCATACTTATAAACGAGAGTGAAAAAGGAAAACTAGAGTCTGTGAAATGACGAATATTTCTCCTAGCTTTAAATAAAGAGACGTGAAAGCTTGAATGAAATTATGTATATGGAGAGTGACTTGGGAATTTGGAATAACGTATAGCATTGATAAACCTCGAATATAAAGGTTCATGGCCTCCAATAATAGTGCTATTTATTTACTTATGTCTATCTATCTTTCGAAAGTTAGGATATCTACGGCATCAATTAGAAGATAAGATAAGATAATATCAAATATCGTGTTAATGCCTTACTTATATAGCGTAAGGTTCGATCATAACAATGCCCAGAATTTTCAAGATATTATCCAAAAAAAGGGGGGGGGGGGGTTATAACGTAAAAAATCAATATGAAGGCATCCACGCTTCCACAAGGCTACTACTATTGCCTCCTAGCCCTCTGTTTTCATGTTTTAAATATTTTCATTGTCGTGAATAATATAAAAATCATCTTCATTGTCGATCGTAAATAGAGCGCTGGCTTATATATAGTAGTGCCTGAGGCCATGCGATTTGAAAGGAGGTTATATGCCGCTTAATAGGGGCATGCCTATGTACAACGGTAAGATATTATTAATGGATAAGATTAGGCTCTAACGCCTTGAAAATCTGCGGAAGTTGGTTAAGACATTCCACATGACATTACCACCAAACTCAGCCAATCAGATTGCGTCTTTTACTACGCACCCGCGCTTGCTTCTCTAGGCAACGTCGACGCACAACGAGGCTGCCACTCACACTTCTCTCAAACATATTCGACCCTAACCATGTATTCCTCTCTTTTTCTTTGAAACCCAAATCATCAGTGTGATTCAACGGAATCATTGCAACGCTGAAAGCTCGCCACCTCAAGCAATCGCACTCGAGGTCGAATACCCGAGCAGACAAGATGGATACTCCTCCCAATGCTGCAACCCAGCCAGGACCTGTCTCGTCTTGCGTCCTCTACAAACTCCCAGCAGAGATACATGTATTGATCTTTCAATCCTATTTCAACGATCTAGACCACATCATTGATCGCGGCACGAGCTCCAACCTCTTCCTAGTCCTCTTCCCAGAAAAAGAGCTCTATGCTGAAGCCCTTGCCCTCTTCTACAAAACATACAGCCTGCTTATCGACGAAAACAACCTTGCTGGCTTCAAAGCCAATTTCTCCTCTTCCAGACTTGCTTTAGTCAACCATCTGCGTCTGGATATCAAGTACATATCCCCTTCCTACCCTAGTACGTGAGCGTAACCTTATATATCATCGCGAGCTAACCTATAATCTCTAGCCTCGAAGCAAACAGCCATTCCACCGCACCAGAATCTATGTATCCTGATGTTCGCCAGGTAGCATTTCATGCCTTCCTAGACCAATTCATCACTGGTCGGCTACCGTCCAATCCAGTCTCTAATCCACGGACCGTCTATCGCAAGAACAAGAGAGTCAAGTTATCGGAGGCTAACACATTAGCTCTTATGCCAAATATTCGTAGCTTGACTATCCAATTCCAGGTTCGTGATAATTCGGGAGCTAATGGTTCAGTGTGAGTTTCCCTTTTCTCTCCTTCGTGTTCCAGGAGCTGAAACTCTCGATCATCCCATGCACACATGGTTCAGTTTTCCCCAAAATAATTCCTCCTCCAAAATATCAAACAAGAATAAAATGACATACTAACCCACTCCCCAGCAACGCTCTCCGCCGATTCGACCGCGTACTCGTCGTTCTCGAAAGAGCCCTCGACACTTACCCTATGCTTAACTCCCTAACACTCGTCCTCCTAATAGCCGGCGCAACCGGTTTCGCAGGTAATTTCTTCGATAAGATACATGTTCTTCTCGGTGTGCAAGGAGAATTGGTTAGGGGCTTGAAGAGAGACAGAACCGGGACGGTGCGGCCTAGCCAAAGCTATTCCAGGACTGATGAGTGGGTCTGGAAAGGAGAGCGAGGTGAGAAGTTGAGGAAAGTGGCTGATGTGAGAAAGGAGGGGTGGATTGGTGCGTGGTAGTGTCTGGGAGAGAGATTGGAGTTAAAAATATTGGTATTGATTTCATGGCAAGTGTGTTTTGTAGGGCGACAACAGTCGGGATCTATGCTTGGATTGGAAAATGTTATGCAATATCTGCTTTTCTATTAAATTATCTAGCTATGCAAAAGTCTGTAGGCTCAGTCGACATTTATTTTCGAATGCGCGATCAAACATAGCCATCAAGACTAGCCCGAAAGGATGTATCCTATTTCCTCCAGCCACACACCATCACGAATCAACATCAACGACAACAATTCAAAAATTCAAGAAGTTTCTCATCATTTTATTTTCAAAGTTCGACGTTTCAAAATCTTTCGTTTCAGAATCCACTCTCTCAATCTGTCGCAAACCGCAACCCGCAACCCGCATTCAGATTATCCACCCGAAACCTATTTAGGCTATCAACCAGCACAACAGCCTGTCTGTGTAACGTCGCCACAAGACCAAGACCAAATATCCTCATTGAACCTCCCAAAACCAATTCCAGAAAACCAAAGACGAACACATGCAGCTCCACCTACCTGTACAACAACCTTCCATGTAACCATCTCCCAGCACTGTCGACTTAAGCGATATAATATCGGCGATCTTGCTTGTATACCCCCCCTTTTCCCCATCCTCCTCCTAAAATGCAGCTCACATCCTGGTTAGGAACACCCTGGTTAGGAACACATATGGCCCCGTCCCCAACCCCACGACATCGAAGTCCAAATGCCTCTCCATGACCTCGTCTTTCGCCGTCCGTCAAGGCTTCTGAGCCTGGCTGCTTCGGCCTGCTTTTTGTATTATGTGCTTTTCGTGTGGTGGTCGGCGGCGGGTTCGGGTTCGGGTTGGAAGAAGGTGGATGGGGATCACGTGGTGGTGGATAGGGAGGTGGAGGATGAGTCGTTGAGGGATGTGGGGAATGAGACGCTTGGTGTGGGTATTGCTTGCTTTCTCGATTTTTGATTTTTGATTTTTGATTTGGGGTTTGGAGTTTGGGGTTTAGGATTTAGGGTTCGAAGGAAGTGTTCAAGGGTCATTTTGTCGAGTTCAGCGATTTTCTTTTGAACTCACATCGCATGGACCGGGATTTGCTATCTCTCTTTACCCTTTTCACCCCTCAATCCCCTTTTCTCAAAGCATTCCAGTTTCAAATTACAAAGCACTTACGAAACGCAGTTCCAAAAACTCCTCGTAATAAACATGCCCTCCCGCACCGACAGACGCGACGCCACAACCCTCGCATTCGCCACCAGCAACCTCGCCATAGAGTTCGTCCCAGGCGTAAAAGGAGACAGCGTTCCTGAAGAAGCTTTGCCCCCGGGAGATAGTAGAGAGAGTATCAAGTTACCAAAGGGGATTAAGGGGAGTTGGAGGAGTCATATGAATGCTTTGCAACAGTGAGTCTCTCTCTCCAGTATCTCTTCTAGCTCCCTCCTTTGATTCTCTTATTCTACTCTATTAATAATGTGTTTTGGTTCGGAGAGGTGAGGAAAGCAGCTAATGAAACGACAGGATCGTACGCCAAAACCTCACAACAGCAGTAATCTTCGAAGACGACGTAGACTGGGACGTCCGTCTCATCACCCAACTCAAGACCTTCGCTCTCGCCTCGCGGCTCCTCTCAAACCAAAAATTCTCAGATGACCTCTCTCGCTCTCGCTATAACGTCCAAGTATCAGAAAACCCCGAAACAGAAGAATCAATCCACAACGAGTCCTCACCAAACCCCATCTCACAAAATCTATACTCCTTACCCCTATCTTCTGCTCTTCGATCCCTGCACTCCATTCCGGAAAGCACCTCACCCTACGGCGATCCATCGAATTGGGACGTCCTTTGGCTCGGACACTGCGGTGTCGGGTTTCCTCGTCCCCAACTCCCCTCATCCTCTTCCATACCCGACACATCGCTAAACATATCACCAAACCCAAACGCAGCCAACATCCTCCTAACCCTCCCCACAGACCCCAGCGTCCCCTCCGCCAACTACCTCCGCGCCCACCCCTTCGGACCTCTGGACGCCCTCTCCACATCCCACGACCCGCACACACGCGTCTACCATCGCGGTAGCGGAGGCGCACTGTGTACCGTTGCTTACGCGGTAAGTCAGCGCGGAGCAAGGAGATTGCTGGCTGAGTTTGGGGTCAAGCGGTGGGGACGGATCTGGGATGCTGAGTTAGGGGGCTGGTGTGCGGGATCTGATATAGTTGCTTCTTCTGACTCTGGATCGGGATCTGAGGTCCGAGAAGAAGGGGAGAAAAAGAGAGATAGGAAAGAGCCTGAGAGGGTGTGTCTCACGGTTCAGCCGCCCATTTTTGCGCATCATCATCCGCCTGGAGGGGAGAGTAACATTGGTGGTTTGGGAGGAGGATATGCGAGAGAAGTAGAAACGAAATATATTCGGTGGAGTGTGAGGATGAATCTTGATAAGCTCGTTCGGGGGGGCAGGCAAGAAGACTTGGTTGATCAGTGGCCTGATTAAGGTACCGATGAGACTCGGCGCTCGTTTGGTGTTGGTTGATACCCGGACTTGTCGATGAAATGGACTGCTAGTTTAGCCAAGCAGGATGTAGAGTCCTGAGAATAGAAAGTGCATTTATTATCTGCTGCCCAAGCTCCAACTGATCAGCGTTAAAATATTGGAAAACTTTGACTGAGTTCCAGAAATCTAGACGCGGGATCAAGAATCTTGATCGTTCTTGACCTCATTCCCCAACATTGTGTCTAAATCATGCACAGTAAAACTTCAAAAGATCAAGAAACTGCAAAAGATAACGATTAATACACACGTGAAGCCCGATCAACAATCACATCAGTGAAATCAAAAAAGTAAACAAACAACGGGACGCGAGCCGGCAGCTGCTCGGAGCGAGCTCTCCTCCGCCGCAAGGCACTAACTTTCGCTTGGTATCTAGATACCTTCTTAATAAATTTCAATAAGCAAAATACATGTCACTGAACACTGGCTAGATTAAGTTCTAGACCATACGAGTAAGTAAAGATATAGTAGCCAGTGACTCTTCCACAAGGCGATTTCCCTCCGTAGTTCCTTTCGAAAGATCGGAGCGAAGAGATGTATCAGCCTTGAGTTAGACGACGCAAAATCTGGTTTGCGAACTTTTTTGTCTTTTTGTTTGTTGATGGGTTTTTGTATATATCTTTTTTTTCTTCTTTTTTTTTTAAGGCGGCTTCTTGAACTTAAGCGAGCGAGGATCTCGGGACAGATTAACCCTACTTTTTGTAAATGTTCCTTCACTGTTAAAACGAGTTGAAGGAAAACGCAAAATCTGTCTAGTGAATTATACTGACTTTCGACAAGTTGATCCCGCATGCTGCGGTATCCCTTTTAGAAGCATAGTGTGCAAAATACTGAGTTGAACAATCACGACTTGTATTCCCAGCTGCTGCAACGACCAACATCTCGCTGTAGGTCTGTAAACTTCAACGGGTCTTTATGTTCCTAGAGAGAAGTTCAATGAATAACAATCAGATTCAACTCTCCCTTGCTCCCGAACGTAAAAAAGTTCGGTATACTTGAAGGCAGATTATCCACAAAACATCCGCCGATAAGCTGCATATGATCGATCGTCACATTTTCTAGCCCATTCAAGGTGGTTCGAATGCAATCTTCAAGATTTGGAGGTGCGGTATGCTGTATTTTTCGAAGAACAACTGGTATCTCCGTGCCCCTCAACATGTAGATCATATCGCCAGGGACTGTTGAAGCCGGAACTATAGCCAGTCCGTAACCGGTAGTAGCAAGTTTCCTGCCATCGATGATGCTCCGCGGTTGTTGATCCTTTCCAAACTTGAATCTCAGTGCTAGGTTTTCCATTACAGAATCTCTGCATTTCTTCGAGATGCGGAAGTATACATCTGGACATGTTTGATTCCATCGAGGCTCGTAAAAGGTGGGTTGCAGTTTTACAGCCGTGCCTATTTTCTTCGAGCAATAGTGCAGAAGCTTCGGAAAGTTGTCCTCTTGAGAGTTCCAACTCCTCAGGCTTTCGAATTCCGGATCGTCATCCATGTCGTCCATAACGGAACTGATCTCGTACAATCGACAAGAGTAAACTCCGAACGAGCAGAGGTGCGATGACCCTTCGAACCAAAAGGTAGTGAAGTAGCTCCACAATTGATTCTCATCTCTTTTCAAGCTTTCCAATAAGTTGGGCAGTCCTGCAGTCGGTGGCTGTTGGGATTTCCTGCTATAGTAGTATTCGATCAGGGGTTGTAGATTGGGAGATTGGACAGTCCAGTCAGGAGCCCAAGACGGCATTCCCTGTCTTCTTCTCCCAAGCTCAACATCCTCGATGTGGGCTAGTAGATTAAGACTGTCTGTGGCGATCATTTGTCGTCGAGCAAATTCCTCATAGATCTGCTCAATTGTCCGACCATAATCGACCCGAATGCCCGTGTATCCCACCATACCTAAATGGGCAAAGATCATGTCCCGAGGATCAGAGACACCAAGACCTCTTCGTGCAGCAAGAGTAGAAGCAAATTCTTGAAAGATAGTTTTATCATCCTTGCTACGCATCCTCGGACCATTCAATAACGCTTCTTGCCACGAACGTCTGCCTCTCTGCATGTTGAAAATAACTTCCAGACTCTCCGCAAACCCCTGAAGCTGGGCTGCTGGCATATTGTATTCTGTGCCCAGAGAGAGATATGCTTTTAGCATATCACAAAACTCTTCCCAACGGTATCTCACTTGTCCATACTGAACCTTGGGGTCACGAGATATCACCAACTCTTGGTATATCCATACCCTGTAAAACCATGGACTTTTCAGAACCTCAAGTGCGTCATGGAGCGTGTCGGACACGTCTGCATGACTTCCACGGGGAAACGGTGGGAAACCACCTTTCGCTGAAGTTTTGCTAGGGCCTAAAAAGATTACAGTATGCGTGGCACATTCATAGACGCTGCCCATTTGCCGAACTTGCTGATTTCGCTCCTCGATATCATTCTGGTTGATGCAGGCGCCGTCGGCCCAGACATAGAGGACTCTCCTTTCATCTCTTAGATGCCTCAATGCGCACTCAAGGCTGACGGTGACCTTCAACCGTTCTGTTTTAACAAGAATTTCGGTCTCATTCCTGGCATCTCCCCAGATATAAGAAAGCGCTGTGTAGTGATCGACAATCTCTTCATATAAATTGCTCAAGGTGGTGTGAATGAGGTTGCATCTTATTGGTGCATCTTTGTCTTGTGATGGTTCAAGCTCGATGAGACGTATCCCATCAGACTGCAAGATTGGGCGGTATCGATACGGCTCAGAGTGTTTTAAGGCGTCGATGCTCATGTTGGTGTGTATTGATGCAGAGGTTAGTGACAGTGACTCGAAGTGCAGTTGACAGAAGTCACGTTGAAGCTGCAGGCTTGGCGCCAGTTAGTCGCCCGCACCGAACGCTATTGCCTTAATTACCAAATATCGTTTCTGCAGTCCTGCAAGGCCGGGCCCTATGCTCCCCAACCAATAAAAAAGTTGTCCGTTATCACATGTACGGAGTATGCAATTGTGATAGCCAACTACCTCACAAGATCAATAGGTAGCATCTTCTCGTTTTATCCCCTTATCCAGCCTATATCTATGAGATAGTCAAGTGAAATATGGAAGCTACACAAATCTTTGCATCGTAGCAATTATCGAGCCGTCAACGCCATGAGGCTGATCAACAGCCGCACCAAAATCCTCGAGGATTTCTACGGAGCCATTCCTCCATACGCTATCTTATCGCACACTTGGGAGCATGAGGAAGTTAGTTTCAGCACCCTCAAAGATGCCAAAATCGATCACACCACCAGACAGGGGTGGTACAAGATTGAGATGTCCTGTGAACAAGCCTTGCGCGATGGTCTGGACTATGTCTGGGTGGACACTGTTTGCATTGACAAGTCTTCCTCTGCGGAGTTGTCTGAGGCTATAAATTCAATGTTCAATTGGTATCGCGACTCGTCTATTTGTTACGGCTACCTCTATGATCTTCCGGCCGTCGATTTTGAGGATAGTCGGTGGTTCACCCGTGGCTGGACCCTTCAGGAAATGATTGCCCCCCAGCGTTTTAAGTTTTACGACAAAGACTGGAACCTCAAAGGGACCAAGTCCGACCTCGTCCATCAGCTCTATCATATCACAGGAGTTGACGTGACTATTCTCCAAGGCGGTTCTTTGAGGCTTGCAAGTGTAGCAAGAAAAATGTCATGGGCGGCTAAGCGACAAACGGCAAGGATTGAGGATATGGCGTATTGTCTCCTCGGACTCTTCGACCTATCAATGCCCTTGCTCTATGGAGAGGGACCCAAAGCATTTATTCGCCTTCAGGAGGAGATTGTAAAGGAATACGATGACCATTCTCAATTTGCTTGGAAAAGCAACACAGCCAACGAGTCTGCTGGAATTTTTGCAGAGTCACCGGCAGATTTTGCCGCCTCAGCGAACATTGCTTCTACGATAGGCCTACGAGCCGATCCAGCTATGGTCACGAGCCGCGGCGTACGGATATCTGCGCTCTTGACAAATATGGACGACAATAGCCCAGATAATACTATGTTTTTCGCCGTTTTGAACTGTCGATTTCTCGACTTCGACATGGAGCATGGAAAAAGAGTTGCTATTGCTCTGGGAAAGTGTCGTGAAGATACTTATCCTACGTACATTCGACTCAGACCAAGCGAACTTTTCTCTGGACATACGATCAAAGAGGAAAGACAAAGCATATACGTACTAAAGCGTAATCATATTGAATATATGTTGGGGTCTCCTATTTTCTGGATTCGAAGCATGCCTACTAGAGGAAGTAGTTGTCAACTAGAGCTTATTATTGCGCACCCTCGTGAGCAATGGGACGAAAAGGAATGCTTCTTTCGTGCCGACCTTGCAAAAATCCCAACCGTTACTCAATTTCTACTGGTATTTCGCTATGCGAACTGCGGGAGGGATCCGGGACATTTTTTGGTCTATTTCGGATTCGACACCTGTCTCCATAGAGTCAACCGATGGTGTAATATAACGTTTTATCTAGGGACCGATTTAACACATCTAGATGTGGATCGCATCATACCGGATACCGAGAAATACCAAAATCATATAGTACAAGGAGCGGGAGTGACTCTGAAGTGCCATATGTCAGTAATAGCAGTGTCAGGCCAAACAGTATACCCGGTGGACTTCCATGCAAATGTATTAGAAGAATCGTAATCTATAAAGTTTAGGGTTAGGAGTTCAATTTATCTGACTATTACGCTTATAAACTGGTTATATATTAAAGATTACCCTGAGTAAGGGTATAGCCAGACACAGCTTTTCTGTCTAGATAACCACTGCCCTTTGTACCTTTACGGATCTCGTGAGCTCCCATCGAATACTTCCTATATCTGTCAAAGAGGTGGGCCCGGCTTCTCATCGCCCCTAACATAATATATATCTTAGAATTAACTTGTAACAAAGGCGTTTTTAGTAAGTGTTGGCTGCTTACGACTCAACCCAATGCCCACTACCACAACGAAGAACCCTTTTATAAGTGTGTGAATCATAGTTCTTGTATTCGTCCGCGGCGAATCAGAGTTTAGTATTTCAAATAAAGGGGGGGATGGAGTTAAGAAAGCTGCAGTTTGAGTGTAGTTTGAGTAAATAGAAAAGAGAAGCAATTAGTAAAAGGGCAGGTTCTAAGTAATAGGCCTAACTTCTCTTATTTTTGCATCTCAGAGCCTTTCTGACAAGTGGTAAGTAGAGATAACAAGCTTCAAAAAAAATTTCTCTGAACAAACTTCTTAGATTTTGCCCTAGTAGGCAGCTAGGTAGCTTGCAACTAAAACTACACGGGGCCCTTCTTCTAATCCTCAATAGGCAATACTCTTCCTTAAAAGACGGCCGCCGGCTGAGTTTTCAATTTAGAATTACATCGATGTCAAATTCGTCGATTGAAAAATAAATATAGTCATACCAATACGACGTAGATTCTATAAGAAGCCCTTTCCCCGCTCTCTCCCAAGTATCTTTATTATATCCTAGAGCCCCTCCTTCTAAAAAAAAACATACGTTCAAGCTGCAGGAGTAAAATAGCCAGGGTGCAAAGCCTTAGCACCAACTACCAGTCGCTCGCACCGAACGGACTGCGAATCCGGGTCGGTAATTGAGCAACCCGAGTGAGTAGACGGGCCGGCAAAGAAAGGAGCATCTAGAGCTAGTGCGACTATAAGGCCCCTCCCCACCTCGAATTCTTGCCGTAATGCTTTTCTTCCTCCTTTGTCATTTCTCATTCGCAACAAACGTGATCGTCTCCCGATCCCTCCGCCTTGGATCATGCCATCAAAGCGATTTGTCTGTAGATCACTCACCACTGCTGTCAATGCGCTTGTTGCATTTTTCTCGCAAGAGTGCGATCAAGAATGAAATCACTGATATGACTCGATGAAGTGCATAATCGTGGGAGTCAACACATGCGATCTTAGTACAGAGCGTGATTTGAGACGACGGCTGAGAAACTGTCTTTCCCAGGGCAGCAGGAGCTAATGTTGCCCCTTCTACATTCGAAGATCCGGTCGTGATCGCGGAGTTCGGTGCTGACATTTTGGGCTCTGAAAGTCCTCCCAAGGTTTGGGACATTGCTATGAGGATTTCCCGCAAGACGCGCTGTGCGGCACCACCGCGTTTTCCAGTCTCCTACTGAGAGAGTCACCTTCGCAGGCAGAATTAGCGATATACAGCCCATGAGGCCTTCGGTGATACGAGGCTCCTCATGTGAGATTGCCAAGATGTATCTACTTCGCTTTAATACGTTTGGTAAAACAAGAAACATTTCTGGCAGGGGAAGTCATGGAGTAGATCAATCTACCTTCCTGCCTAACTTGATCCACTAGCACCATTCTTCCTCGTAGCTCTTCCCGTAGACTGGTGATCCCAATAGCTTGCCTTAGTCCCGAAGACATCAAGGTATTCAACGAAAGGCAGGCTGTAATTATTTGGGGAAGTCGAGATTCTTCTAGAAATGATCATGCTGATCACCTCCAGTCTAGTGAAGTGTTGCGTGGAGCCTTTCACGAGTTGTACGCAATAATTCAAATCGTAATGAGGGATGCGGATCAGGAATATGACGGTCCTCAAATTCTTTGCGAGATTGAGATTTGATGTCGAGCTTTCTAGCAGTTGCTCGTGTGTCTCACTCTCAGCACAGAGCTTAAGGCCCAGACGACATGGATTCGATGAATAGCGTCGTGTATAGCATTGCCCATTGCCTGGACGTCGGATACTATAAAACCTGAGCATCAAAAAGATCACGGTGGTTGTGTTTCAACGTACGGGAGGCATAGCGCGAGATAATGGACTAGAGGAAGAATTTTAGCAGGCAAGGAAGAGTCGAATTGTCTGAAGGTCCTAGAACATATTGAAAGGTAGTATGTTTGTAGTAGACTATTTTGGCTTCCTCATATAAAATCAAATTGTCCATGGCCTTGAATAGACCGAGCGGCTCCATTTTGTGTGGCAAATGTTCTCTTTGAGAATGGAACCATGTGCCACACATATCTTCCCAGCAAGCTCTAAAGACAGATTCCCTGAGTTCTAGTGAGAGGCGAACTATCCTAAATGGTTGTGCAGCTGCTGAAATTTAGTACTTCTACTAAGACGTGCTGGTCTTCCTTACCTGAGGCTAAAGGATTGCGTGCCAGAGA
The DNA here is from genome assembly GCA_003988865.1 of Phialocephala sp. D728. NCBI lineage: Eukaryota > Fungi > Ascomycota > Leotiomycetes > Helotiales > Mollisiaceae > Phialocephala > Phialocephala sp. D728. The sequence goes on along the minus strand of QYAJ01000091.1, from coordinate 91,555 downwards.
AAGGCCCGCGCACTCCCCAGGTTCATAAATAGGGAAAGTATAGAACTTACGATTCACGAAGAGCGAATGGAAGATTTGATTTAGAGCGAAATCGGCTAATATAGCTCCAGCTATATATAAGCCAAGAAGACATTGGTCTGAGGGAGAGGAGAGGAAGAAACCGATACGAGGTAGCAGGTCGGGAAATGTTGGAAGTGGGAAACAAACTTTGCAAACAAAGATGACGAATAAGGAGTAATAGATGCTGATTATGGCCCATACGAGATCATGTTGGAAGATGATGTGTTTCATAACTCGACGTAAATCTCTCTTGTATGAGAGACAAAGAGAGTAATTGAAAATGTATTCTCGCAGCATATATACCGATTCGGTTTCGGACGTCTTTAAGTGCAGGTCGTATTTGGAGGGTATAGGGCTTGTACTACTTAGGCACTACCTAAATCTGGAATAATTCATACTAAATTGGGAGAAGTCACGTGGTTACATACTCTTCCAAAACGAGAGGGACTTTTTTCATACTGTGCTCAGGTTTGTCGGACTTTTATGAGCAGTGGTTGTCTAATAACAGGACATACATTGTTCATTTTTGTTACTTAAAGCATAGTTCATGATTATGTAGTGCCTAGTCAGACGCGGCACTCGATCTGGAAGAGAAGATGCGTTCTAAAGGATCTATATTATAGTGGACTCTTCAAATAAACATATAATAACTTTCTAAGCAAAAAAAAGCAAAAATCTAGCAGGATGAAGACATCAGAAGATAGGCTAGACTTTTGCTCAATATTTATGAGAAGGGTTTGAAATAGCATAGACATTGCTTGAGGCAGAGCAGAGCATAAGACAAGAAGGACAAGAGCAATTTGGGGAGAACTTGTTGGGACATATGCCAATAAAGAATACAAAGAAAAGGAATGCTCTGTCGTTGCATAACTATAAAATTACACTTGTAATTATATGATTTCTTGATATTGTCTTCGAAGCAGTTTCGGCCCTGGAATGCAACACCATGGATCTTTGTAGGTACGACTTTGGGGAAATACATATAACACCCGAGCTGAGCACGAGGATATAGCTGATGATATGAGGCAAAATGTTTATCTCTATACAGGTGATTGTAAAGGTCTCGGAATGATGTGATGTTGTTAGCTTCAGCCCACTGAATTCCTCGCCTAAATTTGCAAAGTCTTGGCGCACCCACAAACGACTCGTCACGACGACCTCATCGCGAGTCTACAACCCCAGGAAGACCTCGACATCCATACCTGTACGTCTCTTTACCACCGCCTCGAGCTCTAGAATCTACCTGCGGATCACTCGCCAAGAGCAAATCGCTGACAACCGAGAATATAGTCTTACAATCTCAATCTCCTCTTTCCGACCTTCCCCATCTCCGACGAAGGTCTTACTACCGCCATCATGGATATGGAAAAGCTGAAGAAGATGCAGCAGTCGGTGCGAATTGGTGAGTTCCTTCTGTGCTGCAGTTTTCTGCTTTTATCAGCTTCTTGCGTTGCCGGAAATCAGAGCGCACATGCTCCCTTAGCAGCCTCAAAGAACAATAGCTAACATTGACCCTAGGGTACGTGAAATCCCCTGAATACACGATTCTCAAGCTCGATGCCACATTTCCGAATCTGCGAGCAAGATGGGAGAGGGGGCGCTGTGTTGAATATTTGCTGACAAACCGTGAATAGTGGAAAGGGCACACCAAGAAGAAAGGTCAAGAAGGTGCACAAGAGCGCGGGCATGGACGATAAGAAGCTGCAAACCGCACTCAAGAAGCTCAATGTCCAACCTATTCAAGCCATCGAGGAGGTGAACATGTTCAAGTCTGACGGAAACGTCATTCACTTTGCTGCACCAAAAGGTACAATTTTTCGGCGGTGTAGAGGGGAACTTTGAAAAGTGGAGAGCTTTCAAGATCTTAAGCTGATTGATTGATTTCTACAGTTCACGCTGCTGTCCCATCTAACACCTTCGCTATCTACGGTAACGGCGAAGACAAGGAATTGACAGAACTCGTCCCTGGTATCCTCAACCAACTAGGCCCCGACTCCCTCGCTTCCCTAAGAAAACTCGCCGAGAGCTACCAGTCGATGCAGAAGGCAGAAGGCGGTGACGACAAGAAGGACGACGATGACGATGATATCCCAGATTTAGTTGCTGGGGAGAACTTTGAGGATAAAGTCGAATAAAAAGGTTGATCTCGCATGGGAACCGTCTAGCATCGAACATGGAAGAACAAGATATACCTTGATTTGGGGATATGCAAGGAATGACGAGCAAAACTACAGTGCTGCTGGCATGAAATACGGCGAGAATTTCGGTAGTCATAGGGTGCTTGCTTGTACAAAATCATACAGCGCCTTTCTGTTCTTCCAAATCATGATTTCTTGGTTGATCGTGATTGCGTTGCAACAAAGGTTAGAGGCGGAAGCTTGGATAGGTCAGCTGGTTGTTTCAAAGAACTGACTTGAATAGACCATAACCTAGTGGGGATTTTGAGGGTTTCTCATTACTAAGGGTCAAATGAGGAATCATCAAAAGAAGATATTGATCCAATTAGGACAGACTGTTGCGTTATTGAGTTCAGTCAGCTCGTGACGATTCCACACTCCTAGTCAAATCCTCGACATTCGTTCCGGCACTCAGAAGAGGTCTATGTCAGCTCGCCGGAGGCCCCTTGCTGGGCGTAAGTAAATGTTAGCATTTCGTTCTTCTTTCCTCCGCCCTTCAAACTTTAAATCTGCAAGTGCAGCGCATCAGGACTTCATCTGTATCTCCTGACACCCCCTTCTACAGTGAAGTATGCATGCAGAGACCAGCTGACCGTCTTCTATGATGATGATGCAGAGGAGGAACATCAATCGAGAGCTAGATATCACCTATCTACAAGTATAAGAGGCTAAATTGCTTGGATTGTCACGTGATCGACTGCACTCGATTCTATGGTTTTCAATAAGTGTAAGTGGAATTGATTTTCTGAATTTATAAAAAAAGGCTTTATAGATAATGTATTTCAAATTGATTAATTAAAAGTACGGTGTAATAGAATTATAACGATGTAGTAGCTATTTATTAGCTTTTAGTAATAGTCCCCGCAAAAACTGATGCTTCACCACTTAAAATTCGCGAAACGACACTATCTAGGAATATAACTAAGGAAAATCGTATGTTTTCTGCATCATACTGATGCTACCTTGTGCTGGATTTCATAAACCCCGCCCTCCTTCACGTTAGAATTCCTCGTTCCCCTCGAATCTTCTCCAGTATGCCTTTTAGCAAGCCGCTACGTTTCCTTCGAAGCTTCGCGCTCCGACCTAAGAGTCCCAATCTACCGGTACGCGCATCAGCGCACCCTCCCTGAGTGAGTGGCAGCGATTTTTCGCCTTGAACCGGCTTGTTTCCAACTGCAACATCGCAACGTCGCAGGGTCGCAGGGTCGCACCGTTGTAAGCGGAGCCGCGCTGATGATGGGAGGAAATAAAATGGACATTGTTATCGTTGGTAGGATATCTATGCTTTGTCCCGTGCGTGCGAATGGTTAGCTAACAATGATCGTTGGTAGGTGGGGGCATCATAGGCTGCACAACGGCATACTACCTCACGCGGCATCCATCGTTCGATCCTTCGATTCACTCCATAACTCTGCTCGAAGCAACACGTATTGGTGGGGGTGCATCAGGCAAAGCAGGCGGATTGCTGGCTCAGTGGGCTTACCCCATCAGTATCGTCCCGTTGAGCTTCGATCTCCATAGCGATTTGGCTGCGGAGCATGGTGGCGTGGAGTTGTGGGGCTACAGGCGCATTTCGTGTGGTAAACTGACTGCAAAGGACCGAAATTTATCGACATTGGGACCTTCTACGACCTGGGCGCAATTGGCTTCGTGGATTCCACTAGGGAAACGGAAGCACCAGCAGAGTAGCAACCCTAGGAACATGCCCGACTCAGATTTACCTAATGACTTGGATTGGTTCAATACCAAGTGTGTAGAGAGCTATGAAGCCATTTCTACTACAAGTTCCACCGCACAGGTAAACCCCCTTCAATTCACGACTGCTATGGCAAGGCTCGCCGAGGAGCATGGGACCAAGATTATTATTGGCTCAGTTGATAAGATTGACTATGCCAACAATGATGGGACAGCAGCAGCTTCAGCGACGGGGCCTCGCTTGAAGAGAGTGCAGTCGGTCACCTATACGGACAAAGCAACGTCCCAATCTCGGACAATACCTGCAACTGTTATTGTTCTTGCGGCTGGACCATGGACGTCGGTATTGTTTCCCTCTGCCCCCATATCTGCCCTGAGAGCGCACAGCGTAACGATTCGACCCCCGAAGCCCGTCTCGGCATACTGTCTCTTCACTGAAATCACTGTACCGATGGGCGACGGTTCTGGGGACGACAGCTCCTCGGTAACGCCGCTGGAAACCACAAAGGTCATGAGTCCTGAAATATATTCCCGGCCGAACAATGAAGTCTACGTATGCGGTGCAGGCGACACGGAAATTCCACTTCCGGCGACTACAGATGATGTAGAGACCTCCAAAGAGAAGTGCCAAGATATTGTTGATGCTGTTGCTGGCATATCTGACGAGCTGCGTGAAGGCATCGTCACCAGCCGCCGAGCCTGCTATCTACCAACAGTGGATGTGGGTGGCTCGGGAGGCCCGTTAATTGGGAAAACTGGTATTGGAGGACTGCTAATGGCGACAGGACACAGCTGCTGGGGTATTCACAATGCCCCGGCCACTGGAAAGCTTGTCAGTGAGATCATCTTTGATGGCGAAGCGGTCAGTGCAGATATCAGCGCTTTGGACCCACAGCTAGTCGTATAGACGTACCACACAAATAGACAAACGTGCAAATAAGGGTATCGGTTTTCACTTTCATCAGAAATAGACCTTCGTTGTCGGCATGCCCTGCTGGGAGATAATTGGCTGACATTACCTTCACTGATCACTGTCGTAATGGCTGCAGGATACCTCTTGAGTGATTTATATATTGTATAACAGGAAAGCGATGACATTAGATTAAGTCCCAAATCCTATCTTAGACACCAGTCTTCAACCGTCCCGCCGGCCTTGAACGTGGGATTCTTCTTACGCTCACGTTGTCGTCGTCATTATCGTCATTATCATGAAGCTGGCTTCCAAATTGTACGAGGGCGATGCCTTCTGCCAGTCCCACCGCGATCGCATTCCGCCCGATAGAACACAAGGGACCAACTCTACTAGTAAACAAGTTAGTCTTTATGGGGTGAATGTTGATGACTCCTGTCGCTGTCATCGTCCAAGCTTCCCAGGCTTCATTCACCTCAGGCTCGCTCCGAGCCGTCCTTTCCCTTCGTCTGAAGAATGTGCGATCTCCCCTGAAGGCGTTCGACATCGCTTCTGGATTCTTCTGTCCGCCACGTCTTACCCCAGCAACGCCATTCGCGGCAGTAGTTTCCCAAACTCCTGGGTTCGGAATAGAGTGCGACTTCTCCACGCTACTCCCAAACCCAATGCATCTCCTTTCCCTGAGGTCTCTCTCCGCACGCAGACAAATCAGACCTGTTCTGATTCGTGCATTCTGGTCTGCAGTCAATGTGCGCATCGTGAATGATCCGTCTTCCTCATTGGTATATGCAATCGAGAAGGACGCAAGTGCGACTGCTCCGCATGAGAGGCACTGCTGAGGTGGCGAGTGGATAGCTCGTAATGTTCTGTGTTTGAAAGAGCTGTGACGAAATGTGTAGATGGCAGCACCTACATAAGGTAGAGCATCATCAGCATTGAGGACATAAAAGGGCTCCGGCATTACTGACCTGACAGGAAATCAATCAAATGTAGTTGGTGCGTGTCTACATTCAAAACCAACCCAATCATTCTTAGATCGGGGATGATACTGAAGCGCAAACGCGCCGGCAATCTCAAAATGGGCATCGAAAATTGGAGCGCTTGAGAAGTCCAGCAACCCTCCCTTTTAACAGTGATATTGATTTTTTCGTCTTTGCTAATTGTGATGAGTCGCAGCGGCATGCGTCGATGAGAGCTAACGTGGGAGGATCGAAGTGGATTGCTGCAAATTTGATGCGATAAAATGTGACCGGTTTCAATGTCCACGTCTGCCAATAAGCCAGATACGAAGACTATCAATAACCGCGTTGTCGGTCGCAGGCCCTCGAGATAGGTGCTCGGTGTAAAGAAGCAGGCGACGATGCGAGAATTAAGGCCCAGATTTATCGACCGCCTAAAGCTTTGAAGTTTGATATCCCAAAGGCTAATTCCGCCTGCCTTGGAGCAAATCGCAATCCATTCAGCCTTATCATCAACTGCAATGGCAGCTGCGGGCCACAAAATATGTGACTCCGAGACAGGGGTGATAAGCCGACTGCTTCTACTCTGTGACTCCAAATTCCAGGCCCTAATCTCATGGTCAAATCCAACGGACACCAAATACTGTTTTGAAGACGCTGCCAGCATAAAAACATCCAAGCTGTGGCCTCGAGGGAGGTAATTAACCACAGACACTGCATTCCCTTTAGAAATTCGATTCTCCATCTCATCTGAAACATTGTTCTGGGACGAACACTTCCGAACCACCGATAATAACATCAGAACGAAACACAAGAGAACCACAGGTGGTTCAAATTGTCTGAACAGAAGACCGCCTATTGGTGATGACAGGAATATATCCTCCTCTCGAGAACTATTTCTGCCTACTGACTTTAACCCAACCACCAAAGGATCGTAAATTCTGACTAAGAAGCTGGGTGATTGAGGATTAGCCAAGTGGAGGATTTCCCTTGTTGTTTCTTGCTCCAACATCTTAAGCCACTCCATCTTGCCTCTGGATTGTTCGAGTTTAGATATGCCATCTTGCCAAGAGTATCCTGCACGCATGAATTCGCTCCGGTTGAAGAAGACTGCAAACATCCGAACTAAGTTAGATCTGAAGCTGCCTTCAATGAAGTGCCTAGCAAGAATAGACATAAATGAAATCACGATGACTGCACCCATCAGATGTAGGTAAGGTAGGGTGCTTTGTCTGGGGTGCTGTTTGGCATATCTGCCTTGCGGTTGAGGGAGGTGCCTAACGGGAGCAACCGTTGCGTCTCCAGAATCCTCAGGACTCAGATGGATATCCTCAAAAGAATCCAGCAGTCCATAATCCGATCGGCTCACCGCCAATATTGCCACGAAGAACGTAAAAAAGAAAGTAAGGTCGATGATTAGGGAAATGGCTGCAAATCGAAAAAATGCGGCTAGTCCGGGAGAAGCTATTCTCGATAAGAGCCAAAAGATGACAAGATACTGTGCGACCGCTATCAGCGATATATGGCCTACTGCTCCCAGAGCTGTGGCTACTTGGTGCAGAGATTGATCCTGGAGAGGTCTCTTCTCTACTTCGTTGATAAGTCGGAACCTGCAGCTAGATTAGAATTTATCCCTAGAAAGACAAAGTGGATTCTGACATGTTCTCTAGCCCTACTATAAAAATGATATATGGACACGCCGCAAGGGGGATCTTAGAAATATCAATATGCAGGAACGCGGCAACTGTCATTCCGGAGAGAACGGAAAAGAACCCCTGCAACATTAAAAATATCAGTATATAGTGTGCTACTCAGTTACCTGGAAAATACTAACCTGTAAAGCAATCGCGATAAACAAACCAACCTTGCTCTTCATCGCGGTCGTATGCCGGAGTTTGAACACGATGCTAAGGGCAATTAAACCACATCCAGAAAGGAATATCGCCTTGTCTTGAATGCCGCTAGACTGAGAGCGAACCCTGATGAGTGTGCTCCTGGGTCCTCTATTGGCCGCCAGATGGACCTCCCATCTGCTCTTATCATGTTGTGCCAGCTTTTCCACCCGCAGATCCCATAAATCCCCAGCCTGCGATTCAGTCTTGTAAAAGAGACTCACGACGAGCGCATCGGCAGCAACAACCGTGTTGGAGGAAGAGATTGTTCCTGCCAAAACTGACAATGGCCTTAGTGTGACATTTGCTGGCGAGACTTGGTGAGCGTGGCTATTAACAGTCGATATGATAGACTCGTCGGATTCGATTGCCCCGACAGAACAGTTCCAGTACAATAAAGGCGAGTGAAAGAATGATATAGCAGTGCCGGACTCCGGTGCATTGGCACCAGCAGGCGTTCTGGTGATATTATATTCGTGCCAAGGTGTTGTAGCGCAGCTCGGTATCGACCCAAGAAGAAGGTCTTGCACGGCAAGGGCTGTGAGTAGGGTGTCCCGCTCCAATGCTTTCATCCGGCCACTATGAATCCAAGCTTGCTTAATAGAAATATCAGGAATCAAAGCAGTCCCGTTCGGAGAAGGATCCGCTGATATGCGGGCATCGATTTGCGTTGGAGAGGCCAAGGAGGATGTCGGATGATAGAGAAACGGGACCGGCACACATAGACAGACACCAATAGCAACGGTAATGGCAATGGTAGCTAGTGAATGATGCGCAACAACCGTTCCGAGATAAAAAATCCATCTTCGAAGAGCGTGGTCGACCCCCAGCGTTGGTGGATTCGCGGTTCTGATCGTGCACCGAGAAGTAAGCGACCAACATATATAAAGTGAAGCATGCACCGTGGGGTCCCTCGGCCGTACGAGCAGGAGTCCTTACCGTCGAAGAGGATACAGTAAGTACCAGATCATTGCAGCGATCAGAAGCGGACGGGCAAGCAGCTCCACGGAGAACGATTGCTCATGGATACAGTAGGCACTGCCGCGCGGATGATACTGCGACGATTTCGAAAGAGCCGCTTGCGCATCGTGTTATCGTGTTTCTCGACCTCGAGGAAAGGTTGGCGGCAGGGTCCAGGACCCCGCGGTTTTGGGGCCAAATCTAGTCTAGCGTAAAATAGGCGAAGATTTATACCCTCATTCCTTATCCTCTCTCTACCCTACCTTAGAACTTTAATCGTCAATACAACCGCTCAATTCTACCTCTATTCACACTGGAGCCTACAACGTGGTACCTAGGTAGATCCTGAAGACGATAACCAGACATACAGCCTTTCCTCATTCTACATCAATTACTTTATACATCTGACAGAGGATGACCACAGCCGTCCCGCCCGAGCCTAGTAAGTCTTGAAAACATTAACTCACGTTAGAACACGCACTTGCGATGGAAGTGTTCAGCCTCACGGAATCAATCATCTGGCGGGAGATCGTCTGATTGTTTTCTTTTAACTCAGAGTATTGCTGATGTTCATTTATATTGTGGATCAAAAATAGGTGTTTAGCTCAGTCAGGGTGTTCAACCACTGGCGTCGGGTAGTTGCAAGGGTTTTTACACACTCCCCGACTGAGGCTTTACCTAGCGTATTTTGCCCTCACTTTACTGTAACTAGTTAATAACTAAGAGTCCGGCAATTTCTGTTTCTATACCAACGCCACTAATTAGTTACTAACTACTTGTAAACTAGTTATTTACATTTAAACACAACGACTTAAAACTAGTTATAAAGCAATTAAGATTCTTAAGCGAAGAAAACGAGTAAAAGAATAAGAGAGTTAGGAGGGTTAGAAGTTAGGGTTAGCCCGGGAGGTTGGGGGCGGTGGGAGCGCCCCGCTTTGGGAGTAATGTATATAAAAAGGGTTTAGGTGGTTAGGGTTTGTGTGCGCTGGCTAAAACCTCAATTAAGGTATTGAAGTTTCTTCAAAACACCCCTGCAACCACCCAACTAACTTGTATACTCATCAGAAATAATGCACGCCGTATCTATGCAGCCAAGCGAAACTAGTACATTGCCACCTCGGTGACTCATGGGCACGCGATGGCTTATTCACTGCGCTGCAGAAGAGAGTATATAAAGTACATAAAATCCTTACAGCTTCTCGCAGGTCAGGATCTTTGTGCTCTTTTATATTCGAAGATTTGAGTCATGACGAATTATGTGGCAGAATCTGAACGGCTGGGATTACAGCTTCTATCTTTGGAGGAGCATTTGGACGGATATCATGCTATAACTTCCGATGCAAGAACTGTGAAGTTCCTGTGAGCTTTAGTTTCTTCCGATCTCCGACAGAAAGATATCTGACAGCATAGGCATCGCGAACCATGCAAAAGTCTAGAGGAATCTAGAATTCACATGATGTCCAGGCTACCTTCGCCTGAGAATCCTCATAAAGAACTTTACGCTATCTTGCTTCGAGGATCTGAGGATTCGAATGGGAAGCCGAAGATGGTTGGTTCTCTTGGAATACCGCGCGTTCCTGCAGATGGCAAAGCCATCGAGGTTGGATACGGTGTCAATCCGAATTATTGGGGTATGGGGATTGCTCCTGAAGCACTCAAGTTGTTCATTTATTTCTATTGGAATATCAGAGGTAATTCTACGCTAGTTGCGTATCCTGCCACCCTTCTTGCTCTCTTAGTCTGCATCTGCTCATGTTTCTGACAATCGTGAAGAGGGAGAAAGAAAAGATACGATTATTGCATACACAGCCCCCACTAATATTTCTAGCCAGAGGGTGCTCGAGAAGTCCGGCTTCACCAAAGGAGAACTGATCGAGAAAGCGTATGAGGCACCGGAGATGGTGACGAAAGAAATGACGTGGTTTCCAGCTTTTCGCTGGCATTTAGAACGACCGAAATGATGAAGCAGTTTTCGGTCCCAATTTTCTGTCGGAGATTTACAGTGAGATAAGAGCTTCTGAACGATTCGACGATGTCTCCTTCCTCATTCAGTCGCTCAGCCGCTTGCCTGCAGCTCCATCGTCTGCAATTCCACGTGACTACTTCTACATGACTCACTTCGGTCAATCGGCCTGTACCACAACGAACAGGCAGAGAAGAAAGTTAAAAGATAGACTCCGGAGAGGATAGGCGAGAGAGCACTCAAACCTCTCCACAGCTTTCATTTAGGTTTTCAACATGGGAAGCTCAGTAGTTTACGCTGCAGAATCCGAGCGTCTTTGGTTGCAACCCCTGAATCAAGATCATCTGCATGACTACCATGCCATTCAGAGCAATAAGTACTCTATGATGTGGTCGTAAGTTCCCAAACATCCAATCGAATCCCCATCTCACAATACCCATCAGTGCTTGGGCACCAGACACAAATCTCCAGCAAACTCTTGACCGCATCCGCGAGAATCAGCCAACACCAGAAGCACCATGGAATCAACGCTGGGCGATTGTGCTTAGGGGAAGTGAGGGCAATGAGGGAACGAACCCCAAAATGATTGGGATCATTGGGATTGTGAGGGAACAAGAGGTTGGATATAAGTTGCATCCAGATTTTTGGGGGAAGGGATATATGAGTGAGGCTCTGAGGATGATACTATCTATGTTTTGGGCTGCCGAAGGCAAGTCTTTCTAACTTCTCTCTTCCGTTCAGACTTGTCCATGTTTGAGAGCTTGGTCTACTTAGAGATCTCCTTCATCGGCCCTAACAATGAGACTAAGTTGACTCGTTGCAGAAAACAAAAAGTATGACGACATCTTCGCGTACGTTGATCCAGAGAACACAGCAAGCGTAAAGGTATTGGAAAAAGCAGGGTTTCAAAAAGGGGTTTTGATCAAGAACCGCTACTCGCGTGCCTACTTGGACAAGAAAGTCATGAGCGATCTGCAGGGGTTCTATTTAGCAAGACCTGGAACAGAAAACAAGTAGCTGGCTTTAGTCTGGTCTGAGGAAGTTACGATATTACGTGGTCTAGAGGTTAAAAGGCCTGCTCAGAGGCTTTTCCTACATGAGTCGGCAGGTAACTAAGATGCATTCACGTGATCTGGTCCAGAAAGGAGACCCGTACGGCTACGGAGTTCGGCAAGAATAGGCTCAATAGCTGCGCCGTAAACCAGTCATATTACTTACATATATCTTCGCCGCAGCACAGCTCATAGCCTACCGCAGTAGATTCTATAGCAATGAATGATCAATCGATCAACCAATCAATCTTCACCTATTATTCAATTCTCCATATTGTTGTGACGATATTAGTCTAGCCTCCAAAACAACATGACTTATGAAGTAGAAACGCCTCGGCTGTGGCTGGAGCGAATTTCTGAGAAGCATCTGCTTGACTTCCATGCCTTATGGTCTTCGGAAGAAAACCTTACATGGTCGTAAGTTACGAGACATTCTGCTTCACCGTGACCTCTAAAAGAATTTTTTTTCCAAACAATTACTGACCTCGTCGGTACAGACTTCGACTTCCAATGAAGGATCTACAACAGTCCAGAGAATGGATGCAGCAGTCTCTCTCATCCGTGAATCCAAACATGGACAAGTTTGGGATAATTCTCAAGCCAGAGTTCGACACTCAGACTCCAAATGGGGATGAAAAAGAGAAAGACGAGGGGGCAAGAGAGAGCAAGCAGCCGACAATGATTGGTATTTGTGGCACGATTGGCGACGGTACTGAGATGGTATATATGCTGCGCCATGAATGGTGGAGGAAAGGGTACATGACTGAGGCCTTGAATGTGTTTGCTGGACCCGATGGCATATTCTGGAAGATACCTAGTATGTCGTGATTCTCATCCTTCCTCACTCCCCTTCTTTCGCTCAACCGGCTGTGAGGCCCATCACGTGATAGATTTGAGGAGGTTACCTATTGACCGGACTAGATCGCAAGCATATTGAGACTTTGTGTGCACACATTGATGCGAAAAACTTTCCATCTATGAAGACTATTACAAAGATTGGTGGAAGAGAGGGTGAGAAGAAGATGAAATGTTATCCGCTAGCGAGGGATAGGGGGCAAGATGGGACAGTGCCAGAAGAAAAGTTGAGAGATATGATTTATTGGTATGTTGACAGGCCGAAAGGAAATAACTAGCGTTCTGCATGGATCTTCGTTTGCTCGGCGATAGACGAGCTTACTTAGCTGATGAACATAATCCGAGACTACAGCCTCTTCGAGGACAATGATCGCAGCGTCGGCTTCCGAAACAGTTCCGATATTCAAAACATTATGATATAGACAATACACGCCCTTCTCGGCGGATCCTAATGCCAAGTACCTTGGCCCCAATACAATACTCGTTACATGATAGGCACATACCCTAGACCTTTCCTTACGCCGTTAATGCATAAAAATCAGAAGATCTCCTCTTTCCTAAGACTACTTGGCCTATGTTTCCCGCTAGAAATGCCCCAGTCTCTGCTCCTCACTTGACCCAATGGCTTGTTTAGCGTGGAATATCCTCTCCCTAAGCCCGTACTCGGAAGATCGAAGTCTTCCCAATCAGCCCTCTCCTCTCCATGCCAGTCCTCTAAAGCCTGCTTTTCTTTCCCTTTGGACCCATGTTTAGTATCTAGCATTCTTAAACGCTCAATTGCACCCATCATAACTTCCCAGCTTTCAACCACGCCAACGCTTGCTTTAACTCCGCAATCACAATCACAACCACCGGGGCATTCTGTATTGCCAGATGCATGGTATTCAGACAGACATTCCTCATGCGTTGCACAGCCGCAAGACAGGCAAGGCACGAAGAGCGCACTTAAAGGTTCCATGCATACTGTACATCTTAGTTGTCGTTGAACAGTCTTGCATCGTTCACATCGACCCGCAGCGCCACCAGCCGTACTGGATACTAATGGGTCAAGACGAGATTCGTGCTTCAGACAGTATCCAGCTACGTCGAGTCCTTGATCACTATTGCCTGGCAAAGCAAAAGAGTCTTTCTTTCCTAGAATAATCGGCGAAGGGGGAGAAGGATCGTGATTCGAGTTGCGAGAATCAGTAGAAAGAATGGAAGCGGCGAATGACTTGTTATCCGGGATCTCAGGCTCTGCAGTAAAGTAGTCTTTGAGTCCATTGAATTTCAAAATCTCAAGTCGTGCGAGAGGATGACCCCAGGTATATAGAAGCTCTGCATACGTCCTTCGGTAGTTTGCGTAGAGTGCCGAGTATCCAGTGCCGAGCAAAGGCGTGCTCATACAACCCTCATCATCAAAAGCGTTTTGATTTTCAATCACCAAGCTGATTCCAGTGCAGATCGTAGGCTTCCAATCATCCTTTGAGGTTTCGTCATCCGACATCGAGGATCTGTCCATCGAATCTTGTTCTCTGACGCTTCCTAGGACGGTAGTATTACCCCATGTGATTGTACTCGGGGCCAACGAGTTCAACATGTTCTCGACGGGGCTTGGGCGCTTCCTGTTAGGTAGAGGATTTGGAGGCGACGACGTGATAGAGAAGGGACGTGATAAACTTGCTGCAAAGCTAGACGCGATGCCCGAATTGGCACGACGAAAGTTACGTGCATTTTCAGGCGAAGTCGACAGACTCTGGGTGTGCAGATTGAGATGCTCGGAGCTAGCGCGATTCGATCTCAAAGGAGGCGTCTCGCCACAGGAGTATGAAGCAGACGCAGGATCACTACCCCATGCACCACTTGAGGATCCCATTGAGCCGTATAACCCAGATGAAGGATGGCCGAACTTTGGCGTTGAAGCGACAGAGTGCAGTGGTGTTTTTTGATACATACTCCAGGCTGCGGCATCTGTTGGAAAGTAATCCAGAGAGAAAGCTGGCGTCTTCATGGACAATGGAGTTTGAGGCTGGCTCATATGGAGCTCTGCAACCGACGCTGCATCCTTGGCGAGTGGTTCGCTGAATACACAAGATAGCATAGCCAACATCTGAATATCTGCAAGACTCTCAAAGTATGCAAACAAATCGCTTATAAGTTGTTTCGCAAGAGGGCTTGTCCCCCACTTGACCCTTCCGGACAGGCTGTTTGGCCTGCCGTGAGCATCGTAGGAAAGATCTACACCGCTATCAGAGCCACTATCGCTGCGATTTCGTTTGACCACATCTTTTGCTATAACCAAGATTGGCTCGCGGCGGTGAGATTGATCAAGTACTTCGAGCGGCACTTCATTATGCAGCAACATAGTAGCATATCTCCACACATCAGCTAAGTCTTTGTAGCCATGCTTTTCAGCCGCAATAGCATTTTTCTCACAAACTTCTGGTCCATCCCCGAAGATCGCGTAATCTTGTGCCAGCTCCCTTTTGGATGGCAGAAGATCACTGATGAGATATAGAGAGACAATATTCTTCGGTTTTGAAGACCGCGTCCTGCCTATTCCTGTTCCAGTTCCCGTGCCAGTCCCAGTTCCAGTCCCCGCTGCACTGGATTTTTGAGACTGAATGGTGGGAGAGCCTCGACGATAGGGTCGACGACCTGCGCGGCGGAAGTAATCCGACATTGGGAATCTTGCAATACGGAATTGTGAAGAGTCTGAGTCGCTCGAAGATGATACGTCAGAATCTTCAGACGCATCTGAATCAGATCTGCTCTCGGATACGAGCGACATCGTCTTCCCGCGAGGGACGGGAGATGTATGGTTGTTTAAGCGGCCAAAGGTCTCGAAAAGCGATTCTCCTTTGGAGCGAGCATTGTTCTTTGCTACCAAAGTCTCGAAAAGAGATTTCACCTTGTCTTCTTTTGGGGGGAAGAAGCATGCGAGCTTACCACTTGGCGAGAACCGAGCACCGCAAAGTCTTGGGAGGGGTACATTTGCATTGCGATTCCCTGGCGCCAACATGTTCTCCGTAGCACTTGTATCAAGCTCCTGAGACATCATTGCCGAAGCACCGGCTGGGATATCAACATCCTCATCGTCACTAGAACTTTCATCGGCTAGAGCATCCATGTCATCAAGGTCTTCGACATCTTTGAAGAATGTAGTACTCGTCTCCAAATCAACTTCTCCCAAAAGGTAGCAGAGAGCTGCTTCGAGACATCCTTGTCGACGAGATACGAAGCCAGCTGCTATTTGCTGCACTTCTCGTTTCAGCTTATTGTAGATTTCATCCGACATGAGTGAAGTTTTGCCCAAGGCGAAACTAGGAGCTCTAGACTCAGGATATTGCTCTGGAAATGATATAGTGACTTTGATATAGATAGAATTGACACTCTCGCCCCAAGGTCCATTCATAGAGGCAACTACTGTTCTCTTATCCATATTCACATCATCGAATGTGATTTTTGGAAGTTGATCGCGGATTCGTATAATTTCATCCTGGAGATTTTCGGGGGAGTCCCATTCGCCATCCTCGTCAAATTCCGGATTTAGTAGTGATAAGCGCCTCGAACTTGGTCGCTTCTGTTGGATAGGTCCGTTTTCATGCTTGGTAAATTTTACGCCACTCATCCAATCGATTTGCTCCCGACCCTGATCATCCTGTTTAGAGGATTTGTCCTTTCCTTTCATTGCAGGCGCTCTGATCATCATGTGAGTTTTCGCCGCGTGTGGTAGGTGCATCTTCTTCATGCCGGCACTTAAGGCACTGACCTTCAGTCCTGCACTTCCTGGACGAGGTCCAGTGATGGTAGCAGCCTTCTTGTCGGTGGACGGAGTCTCGACTGTTCGGAAGGTTTTATACACAGCACCTTTGCGAGTCACGTTCAACCTCTTGCGAACCTGACTACCTTTAACATACCCCACACCCGCAAGACTTTCGGCATCGACACGTTGCAGGCGCAATTGGTTATCTTCGCCCCAGGAAACAAGCTGGAACTCTCGATTGTCGACGCCTTCGTCAGTTATCCCGCCTCTAGGCCTCCATAGGAATTCCTTGACTTTGTGATTGCCATGGCCTGGAAAAGTTGTGACTGTTGGTGCGTATGAGTCCTTCTGATCGCCGTCCTTTAGTCGACGCTCGAAGAGATGGAGGTCGCCTGGAGTGTCTTGTGGCATAGCTAATATACCCCAGCCAAAAGGAGTATGTCGAGCTCGCCAGACTGGAAAATCAGTCCGTATAATGCGCTCTGGTTCATCGAGGTCGTTACCATAGTCCCAGAATTTAATGCTCTTGTCCAATGAGCACGTCACTACGCCAGAAGCTCGTGTGCGGTTCCAATCTACACCGTATATCTTTGACTCGTGTGCATTAATAGATCTAAGAGGTGCCGCCCCTTTGCGATCGTCCCAGATTCTCAGCCATCGGTCGTGTGATGAGGCGATTATATGAGAGTCCTGGCGGTTGTATTTGACTTGTGTAGCGCCTGCGAACCAGTCGCAGAACGTCAAGACAGGTTGTCTAGGGCGTCTCAAATCCCAGCAATGAACATAACCATCCACAGCACACGTAGCAAGGATATCTGGATGATGAGCTGAGAAGTTGATGTCCGTTATGGCTCTTGTGTGCCCGTGGAGTGTATGCTCAATAGCTCCTTGCGAAGCATCCTCGTTCATGTTCAGATTCCAGACTAGAGCTTTCTGGTTGGCTGTGCTGACCACCCAATAGTCTCGAGCCGCAAATGGAGACCATTGCACATCTGCGACTAGCCAGGGGAGGCCATGTCGAAGATGGCGAGGAGGATTCAAAGGGGAGTCGAGGTCGATGATATCAAGTCCATCTGTACTATAGTCTGCAGTGAGTCGGGGTTTGAGGAATACAATGAGAAGACTTACGATGCAAGAGCAACATCTCGTCCAGAGGGAGAGATTGTCGCAGACCCAACCTTACGGTCCACATGGATGGATACATCAGCGTCGAAAGTACTGCTGTCAAAAGCAGACTTGATACTCTTCCCTTTCTTCGACTCGTCCATCATGATAACATGTACTTCGCATCATCCTCAATCTCTAACCTCACATCCGTAGTCATTCGTGAGTCGTCCAACTGCGTGTCGCCGGCCTGCATGGTGTAACCAGAACGACCAAGGATTACAAGCAGGCAGTGACAAGTCCTGTTCGGATTCGCGACCTAAATGCTATGATTGGAAAATCCCAGAAACTAGTATTTGGTGAATGCGGAGCTTGAATGTCTGGAGAGCAGAAGAAAGCTCTCATTTGGGACTAGCCTAACAGGTCACGGAGCTTGCCGCTTGGCTGTGAAATCAACGACAAGGCAAAAGGTGCTCTAGTCGCGCAGGATACATGCCAGACAGCTCGCTGAGGAGCACAGTTAACATCTGCAGAATACGTATCAGTCATAGTGAACACTGAAAATCACGCTTTTCTGAATCCTCAATATCTTCCTGTCTTAAAAATTCCAGTCACTCGAGCATTGTGCCTTCCTCGACCCCGCCAACGCGAAGTCTCCTACCTTGTCTCAACAGCAACCCTACTCCCCGAGATCTAGGTTGTCGTTGTACTCTCGACAGACATTTCGTTACCTTTGCCACTGTGAAGACCACACTTTAACCTCAAGGACCGAAGCGGCGCTAAGTCAGCAGAATGGCGTTGCCAAAGCGGATTATCAAGGAGACGGAGAGGTTGATGGCAGAGCCGTAAGTATAATGTCTTGCGATATCTATATGAGCTAGAGGCTAATATCTTAATCTGCCAGTGTCCCAGGTATCAGCGCGGTTCCTCACGAGGACAACCTGCGATACTTCGACGTCTCGATACATGGTCCAACACAGTCTCCATACGAAGGTCAACCTTCCCTCCATCCACTAAAGAGGCTACATGCTGACAAGCGATAGGTGGAATCTTCAAGCTAGAGCTCTTCCTTCCCGATGATTACCCCATGACACCTCCCAAAATCCGCTTCCTTACCAAGATCTACCACCCAAATATCGACAAGCTTGGTCGTATCTGCCTGGATGTTCTGAAGAGTATGTTGCTAAACCCGAAGGCCATACATATTTCTTAGTAATTTGCTAACGCTTCCTTGTCCAGGCAACTGGTCACCGGCTCTCCAAATTCGAACGATCCTTCTCTCAATTCAAGCTCTTCTCGGCGCACCGAACCCAGACGATCCACTGGCCCCCGAAGTTGCAAAGAGATGGAAGGAGGATGAGCAAGCTGCTATAGCAACAGCCAAAGAGTGGACTCGAACGCATGCTATGACCTGATGCACTTTGCCCTTACGATTGACGATTCCGGAGATATATATGAGAGGAATGATAAGAGATGATGGAACGAGATGCAGAATGCGCAATGGAATGAAAAGGAACGGAGCAATGGTAGATGGGAGATGCAGTCGCTCTGCATGTTGTGCTGGCCTTTATTGACGGCGCTGGGTTGGTTTGTCTTCTTTAGATAGAGCTCTAGGACGCAAGGGAACTCAGCATTTCACCCACAAATCGTGCTCTCGTAACTCTAACGTAGAGCCCGGGACTGGTGACGGCACATCTGACTACTATCTCATGCACCCTACTGCCCGAGGCAGCATTTCCAAGTCACGTTCATCATGCACGTTCAGGAACTGGGGTAGGCTGGTTCACGTGACCTTCATCTCAGCAATTTCTTTTCTTGCTCTTCCCCCCTCCAACTCTTAACGACCATAGCCCAAACTACCGTCCTTGTTGCAACATCCTTCTCGATAATCGTATACTAGGCCCCATTCGAAGTTCTCTAACTAGTGACGTCTACAAGCAGTCAAGTTCTTGGTGCTGTAGTAAATACCTTAGCATTCACCACAAGAGCAAATTCTCGTGTGAGACGGCAGCAAGCCCAGCTCATGCACCTCTATCCGAGAAACAAACCTTTTCTATTACTCCTTTGAGTGACACACAGGCCCTCAGCCATGGCTCATGCAGCAAGATAGAGCACGTTCCATTCCAAGAACGCTTTTACAGATGCGACTAGCTCTCTACTACATTGCCCTCCAAGATCTTCCCGCACGCGGAGACGGGACCAACGGAGCGTGCAGGGAGCTAAGGGTTTAACGAGGGATGTTCGACGACACCTGCATCTTTCTTCGATCAAAATGATTGTTTAGCACAGCTTATCGATCATCGGCACGCCTAGAGACTCCTCGCGATATGCAACTGAAAGTTCACCATTTTTGATGCATAGCATTTGTCCATCATGTAACCCACCGTATTTTGTCCGAGATTTCAATAACGAACAAAGTAGCGGTATGTTTAGGTAACCGCTCTTGGTTTCTGTGGTTCTAGTCTGTTCGACATGATCTAGGTTCTTTGAAGCATTATGGTCATCATCGATGCAACAGCTAAATACACTTTCATTCTATAGAATGTTAGAGGCTTATTAACTGTAGATTATTGGGTGGTCCCGTTCATGTCTAGGACATCCCGAGATAGTTTTCATTCACAAGCTTATCTAACAGTTCTCCATGTTTGAGCTTTCGGTACGCTTGATTAATCACATTATGCCAACGCTTGCAATTCATCGGACGGGAGGCCTTCGATGAAAGTTCACGTCGGAACGGTGTCCTGGCACCGTTGAGGTATGAGATGATCTCTGAATCCCAAGTTAGTATGGTAAAATTGATGATATGAACGAATATAATCGAAACATTTGCTGTGAGAAAGTTGAATAGTCGAAGCTGCAATGGACGCTGAAATGCGGTAAAGTCAATTAGGAAGTTGCGACTTGCCTGACCAAGCTCTCTCGATTACCACTTACCTTTTACAATGGTGGATTTTAAAGACCGATAAGTTCGGACAAAAGCCAATCTTCAACTCACCTTCATCAAGCTGAGGCTGTGGCTATAGGTGCGGATTTCCAATCCCGGATTCGTGGACCTCGACGTGATGCTCAGAAGCAAACGTATCACTAAAGACTAAAAACGTCAATACATTTCCATGCTATTTTCCTGCGTGAGACTTCGCTAGATCGAGAAAAGGACTCCTCAAAGCCTTCAATACTTTGCACTCGCTCTTATGATCCTTCTCACTCCATCCCTTAGTTTGACATTCCTGTTCATCAGTCAGCTCATTTTCACTAACCGCTTCTCCCAGTCGCTCACCTTATTACAGTACCACACAGCTTCACAACCTTTACATCTCAACAGATCATCTTTGTTCTTCACTTCCTCACAGCCCTGACAAGCTACCATCCCTTCCTCCCCCTTTGCTATCAACCATTCCCTATTATGCATCCCTGCCAACTTCTCCAAACTGGCTGGAATAACCTGTCGCATCCATCAGCACCTCCAATCCTAATCCTATTTCCTTCAAGTCTCGTGACCAAACAACATACCAAACTCTCCTCAACTTCACACTCCACGAAACCCTGCTTCCCATCCTTAACCCCACTCCTCACCGGACCCCTAACAACAACCGTCCATCCTTTCTTATACAACTTGAAATCCAGCCCACCACCTCTTACATCTTCTTTCTGCATGTGACGGGGAAGTTTTAACGTCAGCGCAAACGGGGCTCCAGAGCGGTCTTTACAGATGAATGTTGGATTCGTCGAGAGCGTCATATTCTCTCCTATTGTCCCGAGGAGGAATTGTGTCCTAAGATATGTTAGATAGTAATAGGAATCGGGCACGTGAACATACGAAGCTGTTGTGTACTCCGGTAGCGCTTCTTTCAGGGGGCATTCGGCGAAGGTGGGGAAGAGCTCGTCATTACTGAAATCTGGGAAGAGAGACATGGCTGCTTCGAATTATGAACCACAAAATGTTAAGGTATCAGTAGATGGGATAGAAGTTTTGAGATGAACTTCCTTGGTGTTTGTATTCATGAAAGCTGTACCTGAAGGTCTTGCTGTTTTGACACATTTCTGAAACGCTCGCTTGAGCCTTGACAGCCCCTTTTGGTAAGCGAGCCCTCACTTACTTCCACAAGACATCTTTTGGTTATTTTTAGAAATGAACCCAGTGCTAGAATTGAAAGTATCTTTTAGTGCCTCGACTTGTCTGTATCTCGTTGCGCTCCGGGTTTTCCATCAACCGAGTTTGCGGGGCAGTGAGGGGTAGATACGCACGTGACTAGTCTTGGCTCCCAGAAAGCAAACGAGGTCCGACTCGGCAATAACAACCTTCACGAGTTCAGTAATCTACAAAACACATTTTCAGACGCAGTGGGTCTGATCACCTCCGCGTAACGCGTAATGCAATGCAAGAATCGGAACAGAAAACTTCTCTCCCTTCGCCCGTACTTATGACGTACCTCTCTAACTTCGACAGGAGGATATCAAACCCCCTTTGGCATTTCAAGCAAACATCTTCATCTTAAGCTACCACTTACAAAATCATATCTTCTAAGACCATTCACAAATTCCCATCCAAAATGCCTTTCTATGAAATAATCCACCACATCACCCTCACGCACCAACAACGCGAAACCCTCGCCCGGGAAATCACCACTCTCCATAGCAAAACCTTCTCCGCCCCCTCCTACTTCGTCAACATCAAGTTCTCATCCTCCCACAACGCCTCAATACTCGCTCCCTCTTCCCCCGTTGTTCCAGATTACTTCGTCGCAGGAAAAGCACGTCCGCATCCGAACCTGATCTTCGCTCACGTGAGAGGTGGAGCAAGTCGAAGCAATGATGCGTTTGCAAAGCTAGCGGAAGATATTGAGAATATCTGGGATGATGTTGTGGGGTTACCTTCATTTCAGTCTTCGGGACATCCGGCGCAGACGCATCCTCAGAGTCGTGGGATGGGTGGTGATCAAGGAGGGGGAGAGAAAGGGAAGGGGAATGAGGGGAATGATAAGAGTGGAGAGATAGGAGAAAAAGGAAGAGATTGGAGTGATGGGAGGAGGTTACAAGCTGTTTATATTGTGCCTGGATTGGTAGCGAGGGAGAGTGGGTTGAGGATTCCTGATGTAAGTTCTTGTACCCCTTTTCGAGAAAGGTACTGCTGCACATGACGCAGGAGGCTGACGATTATAGGCTGGTGATGAGCGTGAATGGTTGCAAGAAAATTGGGGAACATTCCAGAGAAGAGCCGATGAAGGTGATGAAGACATGAGGCGATTGATCGATGAAGTAGAGGGCAAGAGAAAGCAGAACACTAGCGAACCGAACGCTGCACAAAATGGCAGTGGTGCGAAAGGCATCCTAGATAAAACTATAAACTAATTAGGATTTGGATGTTTCGGATATCTCGGATGTTTTCAGGCAGAATTCACTCCTGCGGTACTTGAAATAAGTAGCTAAACACTTGTGTATATGAAGTCATTCGAATTGTCTTTGGACGTCTGTGTTGATGATGATGATGATGATATTTATTTACGACCACTAGGGATATGGTTGTCCAGCATGGGGTCGTGCTAAGCTCAGGATTTTTATATACAGCCCAATAATACAGAAGTCAAAAACCTCAAAAGGGAAAAACTCTGTGATTGGGCGTAACCTTAGAAAGCATTTCATGCATTTGCGTTTGGCCAAGCTAGGGCCTGTTGGCTGTGAACCTCCCGCAGACAGATGGACGCCTGTGTTGAACAGACGCCGAAACTATGGAGCCAATCCTCAACAACAAGAAAACAAAAACTCCAAACAGATACCTCTAGCGCGAAAACAATATAGGAGTAGAGATTGTCAAGCCGGAAGAAACATCCATCCCATTCTCATCAGCCGTACACTCAAAATCAAAGACATTGCAGTAATGACAAAGAAATACAAAAAGAAATCCCAGATCCTTAATGCTACCGCCAAGTTCTCAGGGCGTACATTCAGAGAACATTGTCTTCAATAGCCGCTTCTCCATGCTTTTTCTCCATATGCTTAACCATATCTCTCGCACGTCTCCAGCCCTTTCTCCAACGCGATCACACCCAGGGAATGAGCATTGATATGGAGGTAGGTGCTGATAGTGGTTCTCCTTGACATGAAGCTTGAGAAGCTCGTCGTTCTCGAACCCGTTCATGCCTACCCGATCACAGCCCTTTTTCTTACATATATATGCTAGGCGTTCGTGCAGTGCGAGACTATGTTTAGCGAGAGCTTCTATTGTAGGAAACTCGCCACAACAAAGCTAGTAAAGCTGAGTAGAGCATTTGAATGATTCTCTCTCAACGTGGATGCGATGGTAGCTGCGTATGTGTTGTGTGAGATGGTCCTTGCGCTTGAAGCCGTTCTTGCCTCGATATCTGAATAGTAAGTAAGCACTGCATTTTTAAGTTGGACTAGCGGAGGAAGGATTGGAAACAATAAGAAGGATACTCACTCGCGACAATGTGGACATGGATGCCTTGGAACACTCGTCTTATGAATTAGTTGGTGACGATTGAGGTCCTGAAGCCGGAGCGCTTCTGAACCACAGAGTGGATACCGGCAGACGTAACCTGCATGCTGTTTAGACTGGCAGTGATGTTTCAGCTGTTCGTGAGATTCGAAAGTCTCGGAGCATTTTGCACACTGGAGCTTGATATCTTGATGGCAATTTCTGAAATGTTGGGTGCTGGAGGAGGGTAAGTTCGCGAGGGTATTTGACATGTTGGGATGGCACAATTGAAGCTACTGTGATGTTGTTCCCGCGAATGCGTCTTGAGCGCTCTGAGATCTCCGAATTTCATACCACAATCTAGGGCATTACAAGACAGGGGAGGGTGGTTAACGACGTCGTTATGATGAACACATCGTAGAGTCGGCTCCTCAATGTCAAGAAGATCCTGTTCGGACCGATCCAGAGGTCCATCACAGGATGCACACGTCGTTCTCAGATAGACAAACTTTTTCGTAAGGAAGCTATGCTTGGATGAGCCGATGAAAAAGAGCTATAATAAAAATACATTAACTTACAATCTACTAGAGGCCTCAGTATACTGGGAGTGCTCCCCAATAGGTTGCACTCCAGGCTGGGCCGCATGCACCAGTAACTGAGCCGCTGAGCACGTGGTCTGCCACAGCGGTCTGTTGATTCCAGATATTTGTGTCCAGACCGGAAAGCACCGAGGTCATCGCCCACTGCGGGGGCGCGCGCGTCGCGATCTAATAATGGCGGTAACGCTATTCGTGCAGATGCAAGTCTTTTTTTTTTAGACTCACCAAAGCGCTTCGTCAGGCTGGGGCCAATCGTTCCAATCCATGAGGTCGTCCATGAACTGGTATGGTTCGCTCATGTTGGCAGTGGCTGCAGCACATCAGCATTGATCCGTTCAATGTCAGATTCCTTTTTGGACTCACCAAGAAAGGGCGCTGTTGACAGCGAAGTGGTGTGGTCCGTGACCGGGAGGTTGCGTAAAGCGACGAGGGTTGGGGTTGAGGAAGGTGGCTACCGCAGCTGGAGTGCGATAATTTTGGTGAGAGAAGACTCGAGGGGCTGCAGGAAACATATACTATGAGGAGAGGAGCCTTGGGGCAGCACTCGCCACTGTAACTTTTCCCTAGAAGGAATGCATGGTAACATACCGCAAAAAAAGGCACCCGCCTCACTTTTCCTGCAGAACAGGACGCGGAAGATTATGCACCATCCTACCTTTCAGTCCCAGCCAGCGAGAAAATAGCAAAGAAAGTTGGAATACCTTGGTGAAGCAGGTGAGCTCGCACTCGTGACCTCGATCCTTCAGGAGAACCGGTACATTGAGACTTCTTCAGTGTCCTAGTCCACAGCCTCTCACTGACAAAGCCACTCACCTCCACCTTCACATTGAGTGATATTAGCCCAAAAAGTGTGTTTAGCAGTCGCGAAAAGATTACGATTTTCCACAGGGCACAGTACCCTCGCGTATCTAGAGTGCCGACGCACCCTAACAATTCTAAGAAACAGCGCTTGGTCCCAACCCTATCTATAACGCGAACGCCATTCTCTGATCAATGAAAAGCAGGTTCGTGCGTCTCTATATGCATCATGCATGCAGCAATCCAAATGCACGCATTAGGAAACATCTATTTCTTCTTGTATCTTTCTTTGCACATGATTACACCTCCATTCTTCCAACCGGTCGGCATGGACTTTTTGGTATGTATGGACGGAGGGAAAATCTATGCCTCATCGTCCGTGTCTGGTGGATGAGGAGTACCCTTGGGGGAGTTGAGCCTATGTCATGTTAGTATAGTATTATGTGAAGAGGGGAGTGGGGACAAACCATTCAATATGTCTCAATCTTCTTCTGGCCTCCCGCTCCTTGAGCTCCTTCTTCGTCATCTTCTTCTTCTTCTTGGATCTGAAAGCCATATCAGTACCACTGTCTTCAGCGCCACTGTTAACAGCGCTAGCATTAGCGCTGCTGACGACACTGCTTGCCACACTGCTGTTGAAACCACTTCCAGGACGGCTGACATCTTCGAATCGGTCGGCAGCCACAGCCAAATGACCCTTGTGGGTGACACGACCAGCCTCCACATACCACTGCTCGGGGCAAAGTGCACCAACGAATTCCTCGTTGTGAGAAATCATGACGACACCACCCTTGTAGTCACGAATAGCGACAGCTAGGCCTCCAAGAGAGTCACGATCCAAGAAATTAGTAGGTTCGTCAAGGACGAGAAGATGCGGATTGTTCCACATGGCACCGGCAATCACGACCTTGACCTTTTGACCTCCAGAGAGACCACCAATCTCGTTGTGATCTGCAATTTCAGGGTCAAGTCCAAGATCCTCGAAATGCTTCGAGATGACCCTTGGAGACAACTCTCGGAAACCGAGACCCTCACGAGAAGCCTCGTGATCATCGAACTCTTGGATCAACTTATCGAAGCCGAGCTCAACGAGAGTTTCTCTCGATATTTGGGTGTTATACTTAGGTAGCATGCCGACCCATTTGATCTCGTACTGGAAGGACTTCTTCCACTTTTGGCGACCCATGATTGATTCGATGCGGCGACCTCCCATACCATCCTTGAGGTCAACCATCTTCTCCATCTGCTTCTTGTCTTCTTCTGACAAGATACGAGTTTGCTTCATGTGGACCTCTCTGTCATCGCCGTTTGCATATCTCCATTGAAGGTACTGGTTAGGTGTCTTCTCCAAGTGCATTTCGACGTGCTCAAGCGCGTGCTGCTTGATGTAACCGATACGCAAATTTGGATGCTTCTCTACACGGCCAGTTGTAGGAATAGTTTCGCCAGTCAACATCTTGATCAATGTTGATTTTCCGGCCCCATTTCCGCCAATGATGGCTGTTCTAGAAGATAACGACAGTTGACAACTGACGTCAACGATGGAGGGCTTTAACGAGCCAGGATAGGTGTAAGAGCAGTTCGTCATACGGAGAATTGCTCTTGTCTGGGACTTTACGCCTGTAAGGATACCAGGAGGTGGGAATTTGAATTGGACGTTGGAAGCAGAAAGGGTGTAGTAGCTCTTGGCTTCTGGTCGTTGCTTGACAAATGCTGCCAAGTTACCCTTGAAGCATGCTAGCTTCTTCCCAGGCTCATAGTGGTAGATGTCGGTGCAAACATCATCAAGGAAACCAGAGTCATGGGAGACGATCAAACTGGTGATCTCGGTGTGTGACTTGAGGTATTCTTGTAACCATTTGACGTTAGCTACGTCCAAATGATTGGTAGGTTCATCCAAAAGCAAGACGTCTGCCTTCATCAACATGGCTCTGGCCAAAGCCAACTTCATCTTCCATCCACCGGACAAGGAGCCGACCTTTTCGGATTGGCGTCCACCAGGGCCGGCGGTGAAACCGACTTCAGACAACACTTCTGAGATACGCTCCGTACCCTGGCTGCCGATCGCAGGATCCTTCGAGACAAATTCCAGAATGCTGATGTCAGCATCTTCACCTTGGTTGTGCTCAACGAAGCATGTTCGGAGAACATCCTGCGGAGGAAAGCCTTCCAGCTTGCCGTTTGCAATGCTTCGCATCAACGTCGACTTTCCGGCTCCGTTTCTACCGCAGAGACCATATCTGTGACCCTTGAGGAGGCGGAGATTGGTGTGTGATAATAGCAGCATTCCTCCGTAAGCTAGAGAGAAGTCTGCATTCACAATCTCGATCTCGCCATCGTCTTCCTTCACTGGTTGACCGAACTTGCGGTGATCCTCATCAACATAGAATTGCTGGACAACGGTACCAACCTTCTCAGCCGCTCCGGCCTCCTTCATGATGTGTTCAAGGTATTGGCTGACTCTAGCGGAGATGCGTGGCGTTTGGCGGTGGTTGACATCCTCGGCGATCATACTGCATACATATGGTCTTAAGACCTTGAAGGTATCGAGATCTCCACCGAGACCGCCAGCCTTCTTGATCTCGCTCTCGAGGACTGTTGCAACATCCTCTAGGGTAGTTCTGGCAATCGCACCACTAGCAATGTTTCCATCATCATCACCCATAGCCTTATTGATAACATTGACGGCTCGGGTCGCCATATCTCGGACTTCTGGCAACGACGCACGGTCCTGAACCGCCTTAACACCAGGCTTAAGCTTGGGTAAGAAGGTTCTGGCTTCGACAGGATCATGGACGAGCTTGGTCAAGTTCTCAACAACAACAACTGTCTGTCTGAGGACTTCTTGAGCAGTTGTGGGGGTGTTCAAAGATCTCTCTAATAACGGGGTGAGAAGGGCGAGCACTGGCGATGTGACGATCGCTACGAAGGTAGTCTGAGACAGAGCGTGGATTGCCTTTTGAAGGGTTTCGGTGGAAGGATTTTGCATCGTCGCAATCAGAAGTGGAATTCGAGGGGCGACATCGTCGTTGGAGAGAAGAGTGGTTAGCGAAGTCATAGTGGCAACAGCTTGCTTCTCGACTTCAGACTTCAAGTCGTGCATGCCAGCCTCAACAACTGGAATCAAGCCTGCAAGCTTCGTACCCATAGATTCTCTCAGGATATCTTTATCGTTAGCCTCCTCTTTGCTTGTATCCACTTCCATCTTCGCCTTGTCCGCCATCTTCTGCAGTAACTTATATCCTCCAACAGTTCCTTGCCATTTTCCTGATCGCTTTCCGAGGTATGTGCAGAGGGCTGGCATTAGACCAACAACGAGAGCCTCGGGGCTCAGGTTCTTGAATAACTCATCCAGCCCGTATTGGGCTGCATCACGAACGACTGAGCCTTTGTCTGACAAAGCGTCCAGAGCGCAAGCAACCATGCCGCCATCTTGAAGTAATAGTGCAACTTCGCTGATCTTTTGCTTAGGTGGTAATCGTTCAAACAAAGCGCCGAGTAGGTTCTGAGCGCTTTCTCGTCTTAGTCCACTCTTCTTATCGGCGGCGGCCTTCTTGATCTCTGCGAGGATGCCGTATTGTGTGAGTCCGCGGAACCCGACTGAGTTCAAAAGAAGGTCGCATAACGCGTATGATGCCGCAATTGAAGCGTCAGAAGATGGCGCGGTGAATATAGTATTGAGCATTCCAGAGACTTGTTCTTGTGTTGGCGCAGGGCCATCTGATTTTGAGATCATGGTGGGCTGTGTGCGGGGAGGCGATACGTGGTGGGGCATTCTTGAGCGTGGAACGCCCTCTGTGATCGAAATGTGTGAATCGCAGCGATCAGATTTTATGATATCTTGGATATACTGGCTTTGAGGAGTTAGAAATTTTCGTTGCAAAGAATTTGCGTAAAGTTTCGAAACGGTGTTCTTTTTATCCAGGAACGTGGCCGAGGCACTGGTCGCAAGAAAAGATTTGCAAGAACTTTTGATAGAACTTAGAATTTGGAGCGGAGAGTTATCTACCCAGGCAGATGATTCTAAAAGAACGGAATATGAAGTTTTGGAAGTCCCAGCCGCGAGTGGCAGAAGACAAAAGGGGTGAGGAGAAGAACGGGAAGAACTGGGTGCAGCGCAGTTCAGAAGGAAAAATCTCCCAGGCTGGCACCAAAATAATCTACGCTACGATGCTTACGGTAAGGACGCATCTCGGCTGAGTGAGCATAATCGATTGGCTGGAGGGGCATGTGATAACGATATATCACATGATCTTTCCACAGATTTGTGGTAAACCTTGATAAAACGCCCAGGTTTTGCTTTCATGAAACTTATACGACTATTATGCTGATATAGGGAAGTGGGTATCTAACAGGTCTGGGTTTCCTTGTTGGTATGGGTGTC
Source organism: Phialocephala sp. D728 (assembly GCA_003988865.1). NCBI lineage: Eukaryota > Fungi > Ascomycota > Leotiomycetes > Helotiales > Mollisiaceae > Phialocephala > Phialocephala sp. D728. The sequence goes on along the minus strand of QYAJ01000091.1, from coordinate 61,969 downwards.
CTAAGATTGTGCAATACTCACGTGATGCCCGTTCCGCTCACGGAATCCCGGCTCCCTTATCAGCCGCTTCCGTCATTGGGCCGCTCCCTTGTCGCCTTTGCACTTTTCTTCACTCGTCATACCGAATTCCCGATTGTGTTGCGAATGTTTCTCAATTTCTCTTCACCCCCGTAAGTTATATCTCACTTCGTCCCTCTCTAGGTATTCTCTTGCTCTGTATCAATTGATCGTGATTATCATGACGAAACCCACGACTACTACCCCCGAGAGCTCTGAGGGAGGTTCACTTCCAACGACAGAACCCCAGTCCTCAAACGCCTCCGCAGCCAAACCCAGGAGTAACTGGCGGTCGGCGTTGAGATACCTCAATCGTGAAATTGACGTCCAACATGCCGATATTCCCATTATAGCTTGTTGTTTGGTGTCTGGACTTTGCGATAGCAGCTCATACAATGCCTGGTCGTGTTTCGTGTCGATGCAAACTGGTGAGGTATTCCCGATATCGTTGAGCGGCGAGATCTAATACATCTTTGCAGGGAATACTATATTCTTAGCCCTCGGCGCATCTGGCCAACCGAAATCCAAGCCATATGGCTGGCTCAAATCACTCACTTCGATATCGTTCTTCCTCCTCGGTTGCTTCACCTTTGCAAGCACGCGACTTATTGGACCTAAAGCTCGCGGCACTCTCACGACATCCTTTATCTTCCAAAGCATATGCATAATCATCGCAGCTGCCTTAGTACAAGCACATGTTGTTCCCGAACCGATGGGTCTGACCGAGACTGGGGATATAAACCTTCTGGAGCTGGTACCTCTGGGCTTCTTGGCTTTTCAATCAGGAGGACAGATTGTTACGTCGAGATTGCTTGGCTTCAACGAGGTTCCAACTACGGTTCTGACGAGTGTCTATTGCGACCTGGCTAGTGACCCGAAGTTCTTCGCTAGGGACAATATCAAGAGGAACAGGCGAATATTTGCTGTTCTGTTTATCTTGATCGGGGGCATTGCAGGTGGTTGGATCAGTAGAAGTTCAGCTGGGCTGTCCGCAAGTCTGTGGTTAGCCGCTGGAATTAAACTTGCAATTGCAATTGGATGGTCTTTATGGAAACCAAAGCCACCGATTCAATTATAGACAGTGGGTATAGTGGGTATAGTGGGTATGGCCACAAGACGTGTTCTAGATATGATGTACGATCACGATTAAGAGTCGCATGGCAGATTTTTATACGGAAAGATAGCGGTAGTTTGTTTGTTCATATAAGTATGTTTTTTTGCTGTAGTCTCATGGACCTGTCTCTATTTTCATCCTTGTCAACGTTCCAGAAAGAAGGGTAACTCTGACCTGCAGAACGGGTAGTTTTAATAAGTCTGAGAAGAACTTATGGGCTCTTCGGGGTCGTCTCAAAGGTATATACAGGAACGTATGGACAAGCGCCTTCATCGTTACTTCTCGTGCTTGCTAATCATGATCAGATCTCGAGGTTTTTCCCCTGGTCCGATGCGGTGCAGGACTTGGCATCGACCGAACAGGCCTCAGACTTAGATCATGTTTCTCGAGCCCATTTCTCTCTAATGGAGCAGACAAGTCTCTTTCCAAATTCTTCATATCGAACTCTTCTGGATCAATCAATCCATGACCTCTCGACCAATTGCCATCTTCGTCCAAATCATACCCGAAATCATCTAGACCAAGTCGCCTCGGTATAGTATCTCCGTCGTCCTTCTTTGTCCCTGGCCAGACAGTGCTGTCCGAGGCTATTGATGCCGGCTTCTTCCTCTTCTTAGTCATCCCCGAGATAGACGCATAGTCATCTGCCTCCCACCTCGCGTTTAACTCGCTCACAAACCGCGCGTCCTCACCTACATCCTCCGCCCCCGTCACGATCCCCATCTCGCTGATCGTCGGTTGCTCTCGTGGTTTGTACTCAACATCCTTTATGAAGCCGAAAAAGAAGCCATCTCCACCAGCAGTCGGCACCGCGCTCGGAGTAATCGGGCCATGATAATTCTCCTCGACACGAAAATCAGCTGCGCGTTCTCGTCGTGATTCCTCGGATACAGAATGCGTATCCCAGAAATCTCGACACCAAGGACAATAATCGTTGATGAATGTTTCTGAGTTAATGGGCTTGCAAGTTGGACGGAAGAGGATGGTTGAAAAGAAGGTTCGGCAGGATCGGTATTCGGAGACGGTATGTAAGCAGAGCATGTAGGTTATTTTGACGTTGAGGCACATCTCTGAGCGGAGAGAGACTGTACAGTGCTAGTCGAAAGTGAGGTGGTGAACAAGGCCTGGAGAAAATTCTGCGATGCGGACGGAAATGAATGGGTTGGCAGAGAACGGATGACTGTAGAAAGTTGCGAGGGTTGCGAGGGTTGCGAGTGCTCGAATTGTGTCCTGCCTATTTGTGCCTATTTTCTGTCGTTGTAATGATTGTGGACTTTTTGTCTTTGTTTCAAGTTTGACAGCTGAACAGAGGAGCACAGAGACATTGTTACTACTGTTTAAAGAATGAAGTACGGCGACAAAGAATGTCGGGTTTGGAATCGGACAAAGCGAGCATTTGCTCTTTTGTAGTTTGTGAATGCCCCTGGAGTCAAGGATATATTTGGTCATCATGATTGTTTGGTTCGAAGACGAAGATTGTAATTCCTTGTCGGGTTGGACGATTTTGGGTCATCATGTCTGGTCAAGTGTACCTACATTGGGGAAAGGAGGTGCGGGCATATGAAAATTTCCACACGGAGTTGAACGTCAAATCATGTTTCATTCGTCGTGAATTCTACGTCTAATTTCCTTTGTGCCTATTGTGTTAAATTCTATTTTCTTGTTTGGTTTATTTACTTCCCAACCTCATCTGCTCAAAGCAATTGACGGTCCTCGCTTAGCCTTTCTTCATGTTAATTAGCTATCATAGCTGATAAAGAATGTCATCGTGAAAGGCAGTGTTATTCTACGAAACAATTCATTATTCCGGCTCACAATGTCCTTCTTCTTGCCAGAAACTCTACCACAGAATTTCTCTGCCATTTTCAACCATACGTCACTTAATTCACCATGTGTCTGCATTTTGCAATCATCTATTCATGCGGACACACGGCTCCCGAAGCCCGCTTATGCTCTCAGCCCCGCTGCACGACGGTAAGCAGAAATACAGTAATCAAATACCCATCCCGTCTCACTGCCCAAATTGCATCTCTGCTCCAGAATTTCCTACTCGCCACCAACAATTACTCATCGATCCATCCACACCCAGAAAACTTCAAGAAGCCGCACACATATGGGCGCGATTCCACAGACTTATCTTTGGAGAACCCACCACTGATAGTAGAAGTGGAGATATCGAGGCCCGCCCTCAATTATTTTGCTCCCTACCAAAAGAAGACATATTCAGGTTCCATTACTGGTTGAGACTTCTTCAAGCATCTAGACCAACTCCTGAATCTTGGGGCAAGCCAGGACAAGGATTCGTAGAGCATAGCTGGGACAAGATTATCATGCTTCAGATTATCCGCATCATTGTCCGTAATGAGGTTGATGCTGAAGACGTGAGACTTGACACAATTAGCCACCCGATGCTGCTGACGAGAGTTCAGATTGCGGGCCTGGATGAAGATAAGAGAGAATGTCCTATTTGTAAGGAAAGCTATGGTGTTGCTGGAGCCGTGGGAGAAGAGCCGGAGGTGCCAGTCAAGCTTCCTTGTGGGCATTCTTTTGGCGAGGTTTGTATCAAGATGGCGTTGGAGCAATTTGACTCGAAGTGTCCGTACTGCCGAAGGCCGTTCTCCATGCAGGAGTTCTCGCTGAATGTACAAGAGCAGGAGATACCCACCAGTCCATGGTGGATGGAGTGGTTGTTGAGATCTGAAGAGTAAGAGTTGCTGAGGTAAGTCTGCGAAAGTAAGTAACTCCTGAATTTCCCTCTTTTTCTTATTGCTGATCAATAATCTTTTCGTGTTAATAATGTTTGCATCAATATATCTATAATTCAAACTATCTTAAGCATACCAATGATATTTGACTATAATCTGTGCTATATTCAATTTGTTATTCTTGTTTCAAGCCTCATCTGAATTTGACCACGTGCCGTTTTTCAGTTTGCGGTCTGAATGCTCAATATTGCTATTCTAATTGTCTATAATTGATTATTTATAGACCAAAGTAACTTTCTTGTTTTGCAGTGTTCATTGGTCTCATAAGAAGGATTATAAATTTCCAGTACACTGAGCTCTTATTGGCATTATCTCGCCAGTGCTTTAAACGGATCCTTTTCGAGAGTAAAAGTACGCAAATTCACTAGAGCTTTTAGCGCCTCATAACTTGGAGTCTGCGAGACTCACTAAAATACAGCAATTAAGGCCTGGAAAATTTCCACTTAGCGGATACGTTCTCCTTTGATTGCTCCTGGTACTCCTCGAGGGCAGACTCACTTTGAGACATTGCCAGCTTCTAGAGTGCGGCTCTTTCTGGTTGAATGCTAAAATTTTTAGCAGAAATAGGATAAATAAGAACGAAATAGAGTATCAACTAGATACTAAAGTGTACATCTGGCAGAGATCCTAAGCCATCTTTAATAATGGATGGGAATTAGAGTGGCCATGAGGTATCCAATATCCATGCTCCGTTCATTAATCGACCTGCCATAGAACATCTGTTCGCACTTAACGTGGGATCCTTCCACATGGGTCTGCATGTTAAGACATATTGATTATCCACTTCTGGGTTCCGAAAATGGGATTGTTTCGCTTAGCAGGCTTGGCGAGAATTTTCCAGAGTCTCCTGACAGCCACGTTTAGTGATCTCGTCGTACAAGTTGAACTGTAGGATTTACCAACACCCACGTAGTTTTGGAGATTCACTATTCAATGCACCATCATTATTGGAAATGATACCGGCATGATATGTAATGATGGCCAGCACGTACCCCAGAAACTAGTCCTATTCGGCGGGTACCTTATCAGTCTTCTTGCCCGTCACCAAGCGACGGCGGTAACTTGTAGAGTTAAAACACCATATCAAATTAGATAATTTCTGCTTAAGTTGATTACATCAAATATATGGTGCAGAAATTTATGAATACTGTAAATCAACCCAAACTAAATTACAAACACGATGAAGCTTGAGTCCTGCTCAAATGATACATCTAATCTTAGTTAACGACGACGTGTGAACATCAAAGGCTCGTAGCCAAAATAACAAAGTCTGCGGCTGCCATCATCTCCGAGAATGTTAACATCATTCTCGTCTCCTAAGTCTAGTCCTCGCAAATCTAACTTTTCTTCGTCATATTCTGCACAAAGCTGCGTATGCGTTTTAGTAGGAGAGCTTAGTTTGGGATCAGTAAGTCTGCCATTTGTATGAAAATGAGAGTGATTTAGATTAAGTCGTATCGCGGTTCTAACGGAGAACTTCCGCCGCGTCCCTACCACTAGCAAGTCATGGACGCTTCAGAAAAACTCTGACCTTTTTATGGTGGACTGTTACCGCGGCCCAGAAGCACACTTTAAGGCTGGGACAGGTTATTTCCAAGGCGATGACTTTGCAGGCCAAGATTAGTGCGAGCGCTTTTTCTTGATCTATGGATATCAAGAGAAGTTCTTGGACGGTGTTATCTCTTTCTCTCGCCACTTATCCACGCTCCAGACGAGATTATTCGAGGGGAAGCACGAACTATCTTGTGGCTTCAATTTTATTCATACTTCTAGCCTTGATCTACTCACGAGCTGAAGTGTCAATAGCTTACCACTTAAAACAAGAAATTGCATAATAACACTTCATTTACCGAACACTTTACAAGATCACTTGGTGCTTTGAATTCAGGGCATATAATAGGTAGGAAGACTTCTCCGTTTTCTTCTCAAGTCCTGCCTGAAGATTAAGCATGCAAGCGTTACAAATGACTTTGATATGCAGCTTCAAACCTTCAGAGACGGCAAGAATCGAAATTAATGAAACCATTCAATGTTTCAAGCTATCAATATACTGCTAGGTACAACTCGATATTGCCCTAATGTTATTAAATCACAATCTAAAAAGTAGAGGCAACAGTCAGAAAGTAAGCTCCCCCTTCTAGTCTTCACTGTATGATATCACATGATATTTTACCCCGCAAAAGGGGTGGGGGGTTATCCGGCCCCACATCAACACGCTGAATAGCCCCACGTCCTATCCTGTGATACCCGGTCAGCGTACATCCTGTGAGCAAGCGATGAAGTTCTACGAAGACGACGGTGTTGCCTCGTTCCCCAGCCCTGGTATATCCTAAAGCATCAATTATACAAGTTCAACTCACTTCGGCACCACGTGACTTTAAGGGGTTGCATTTAGCTTGCAGATCTAAGTACCAGAAGGAAGATATCCCATACACGATTCAAGAGTAACCACAAACTATCGACGGGGTGTCGAATAATGATGGCAGCCACGCTGACGCACCCATCTCTTGGTGAGATTCAAGGGAAATCCCGTGACGGAGTTGCCCAATTTTGGGGCATCAAGTATGCTTCTATCCAAAATATCTTCGCACCGAGTGAGGTTGCAAACACTTCTCATGGAAAAACTATTGATGCGACAAAACTTGGGTATGTAAGTTCTCGTCCCAGTATCATCACATGCTAATAGCTTGCAAGACCCATGGTACCAGGTCCCATGGAGAAAGCATGGGAGAATGAGTATTCATTCATTCAAAAGTCGCTTCCGATGCCTCCGATGACCATGTCTGAGCTTGAAGGACTGAATTTGAATGTCGCTGTACCTTTAGTCGATGGGAAGATTCCAAGTGCCGACAAAAAGTTGCCCGTCTTTGTGTTCGTTCATGGCGGTGGCTTTGGACTCGGATCGAACGCTTGGCCGCATTATGATCAAGGCCGTATGGTGAAACAATCAGCTGAGATGGGATTGCCGGTGATTGGTGTTGGGATCAAGTAAGTCGGTGTAGTTCCGAAATCGTCAGCTAGAAAGAAGTTGCTGATTTGTCTTTAGTTACCGTATCGGAATACCTGGCTTCTTGACTTCGGCAGAGTTGCGTGACGCTGGATATCTTAGCAACAATGGGATTAGAGATCAGGCAAATGCCTTCAAATGGGTTCAAGAGTATATTTCAGGGTTTGGAGGGGATCCTCAGAATGTAACTTTTATTGGGGAGAGCGCTGGATCTGGTGCGGCATCCTCACCAATTACATTGCATTTTGCTAACTCTTGCTATCAGCATCCGGGTGCCTATTATTGCATCAAGAGAAACCTCTCTTCAACCGTTTCATCTCTATGTCTGGCAATACACTCATGATGAGACCTCTCCCGCCACCCCTTTCTGAGTTTGTGTACACGTCTATCATGCAGAACCTAGGTTTAGAAGCACTCTCTGGAGCAGAGAGAGTGAAAGCTTTGCTACAGATCCCTGTCGAGAAAATCATCGAGGTTGCATCCTCTTCTGGCCTTCCGTTGCTACCAGTCGTTGATGACGATGCAGTCCCCTGTTCTCCTACATTCGAACAATTGGGTTCTAAAGCAGAAGACCCTGCTCTGCGCATGCCGGGGAGAACTTGGTGTAAAGAACTGCTCATTGGAGATTGTCAATTCGATGCAAGTCCCCTTCGATCATGATAGAGAAACCTCGCTAAATCAGTCGTGACTAGGGTTCAATCTTATCATTCATGCTCGGCGATAGGAAGGTTGGCCTTGCAAAAGCATTCTGTAACTCCATCGAAAAGACTCTCGCTTCCCAACCCTCAGCAGCAGAGAAAGTTAGCCAAACCTACAAAATCACACCGGATCTTGAAGATAGAATCGCACTACGCAATGTTCTTCAATTTGCAACAGACATTGGCTTCTTCGCTACTGGCGTAACATGGGCTCGTGGCTGGCCAGGTAAAGTCTGGATGTACCTTTTCAATGAGCCAAATCCGTGGGAAGGAGAATGGAAAGGCGAGTCAGGACATGTTCTCGATGTTGCTTATATGTTCCAGAACTATGATGAGCACCTGACGTATGCACAACAAGCTGTTGCGAAGGCGTTTGCGGGAGACTTCATCAGTTTTATGAATGGGAAAACGAGGTGGCCTGAGTTTGGAAGTGGAGAAGAAGGTGCCATGACTTATGGACCAAGTGGTGATGGGAAGTGCTGGGAATATGTTGAGGGCATAACTTCGGAGAAGTCTGGGAGGAAGAATACGATTTTTGAGCTTGCAGAAAGTGTTGGGATGGAAGATCTCTCGGCCGCGTGGGGGAATTTCTTGTCTGGAAACTGATTTAGGATTTGACTTCTGAGTTTGATGGACTCCGCAACCTTGGAGTCCTGTTGGTCCCCGTCACAGTCTTTATAAAGAGAATTCGATATAAAAACTAACGATTCCAACTTCGAACAATCCAATGGGGGAAAAAAGCAAAGAGTAGTATGTTTAATTGATAAAGTGTTTAATGTTTCTAAGCTGCGATTGCTGTACAAGAACACAATTGGCGGAATTCGACAGAAGAGTAAATCAAACATCAACCCAGGTTGTTCAACAGAGGTGCGAGCGATGATATATAGGTTGTCTTCTAAACCATTGCTTTGTCTTCACTACCGGTAACGTGATAAGACTTGCTTCCGGGGCATACATGGAGATGCCGATCATGTCGGGTTGTGCCTTTGGGAGCGTGACGGTCTTGGGCTGACTGCAGCTTTAATTTCAACCCTGCATATTTGCCTGTATGAATCGCACCACACCCCTCAATTCTCATCTGATCTTCAGTGATTGAATGCGAGCTGCCACTCTGCAAACAATGCTCGGGATATCTAACGGGCGTTCTCGCAACCTCGGGGTCTCGGATCGATGTTGCCGAACGCTTTGCGATATCTCTGTCATACCTAAAGTAAGCCTAGGTGCTTTGCGATAATTTGGTCAGATTGTTACCCCACCCCCGCATAGGAGACTTTACTGGTTCTTGGCATACGATTAGTGCTCTCGCGTAGTGAATCTGACCCTAAAACTGCACTGGTTCGATCTGCGGGGAGGGAGTTTCAGTGAGTTCGATGCTTTTACAGGGGGGTTTTCCGGGCTTCCTTGACGATGTTGTCCTACGTCAGCTGCTTGTGACAGTGGAAAGAGTGCCGCTCATGTGCAGTATACTTTGAGGAACTATGGAGCCTGAAATGTGGAAACTCTGCGGGGCCGGTGCCTTTGCCGCCTTGAAAGCAGATATATTTGGGGCTGCGACGCTGTAAGTGTTTTTCTCCTGCTACGCAAGCACATCGCAACCGTCCAAGCAACCACAGAATTCAACGTCTGCGAGGATTTGAAGAAATTCGAGGACTGATAAAGCGAAGATGCCTGCTCAAACTACCGAAAAGCCGGACTACCAGAATATCTTCCACTGGGCAGAAACACAGGAAGATGGAACCATTCCTTCATTCGCTGTGAGGAAAAACGATCCGTACGAGGTACCAGAACCCCTCCTTTTAAAATTCTTCACTTTGCTGAAATCTGGGTAGTACCAATGTGGCTTTGGAAACCAGTGAGTCGTTAGTCTAGAGAATTTTTGCATGGGAACTAACCACCAATGTAGCTTTGAGTCCGAAGTAATCCCAGGAACTATTCCACAAGGTCAAAACAGCCCAAGATGCGTTCGCTTCGGACTCTACGCAGAGCAAATGACCGCATCTGCATTTGTAGCCCCTAGAGCTGCGAACAAGCGGTCATGGCTCTACAGAGTTCGCCCAGCGGTTGCACACGAAGGTTTCGTGAGCTGCCTCAAACTTATTCTATGAAAACATGTACTGAGATCATGTGACTAGACGGATTTGCCAGACAACAAAGACACAGAATCGAATTTCTTGCCCATCAATCCCCGTGTCCACGTTTCTCCAACTCAGTTGGCTTGGATGCCATTCGATATCCCGACCGAGGGGGAAGTCGACTTTATTTCTGGTCTGAAAACAGTTGCTGGATCAGGAGACCCAACGCTCAGAGAAGGCATCGTGACCCATGTCTACACAGCAAACACGAGTATGAAGCAAAAGGCGTTTGTGAACTCAGATGGAGAATTTCTGATCGTCCCACAACAAGGAGCTCTGGACATCCAGACTGAATTCGGTCCTCTTTTTGTTCAACCAGGAGAGATCTGTGTCATTCAAAGAGGTATTCGTTTCCGTGTGGAACTACCAGAAGGGCCATCTCGTGGGTATATTCTTGAAGTCTGGGGTACACAGTTTGAATTGCCAGAACTCGGAGCGCTTGGTGCTAATGGACTTGCCAATTCACGTGACTTCCTGACACCCAAGGCGAAGTACGAAGTCAAGAAGGAGAGATGGGAGATCGTGTATAAGCTGGGAGGAAAATTCTTCAAGAGCACGCAAGGACATTCTCCCTTTGATGTCGTTGCTTGGCACGGCAACTATGTGAGATATCCCGTTGATGAAAAAAAATGCTAGAGGCTAACGTGGAGCAGGTACCATATAAATACGACTTGACCAAATTCGTCAACGTTGGCTCAATCTCCGTCGACCATATCGATCCCTCGATCTTCTGTGTTCTCACAGCCAAGTCTCGAGATCTGAACGCCCCACTTGCCGACTTCCTCATCTTCTCTCCTCGCTGGGATGTAGCATCACACACCTACCGACCACCTTACTACCACCGCAATGTCGCTTCCGAACTCATGGGCCTCATCTACGGTGACTATGGTGGGCGATCAGATGCTTTTCAACCCGGTAGCGTCTCCTTCGAATGTGGTATGGTACCTCATGGCGTCGCGTACGAAGAGTTCAAAGCCGCGTCCGCGCAACCTCCGCCAGAAATGCAGATCTCGAAGGGATCAATAGCGTTCATGTTCGAGTCTAGCAGGCCCTTTACCATCACGGACTACGCGTGGAATAGTAAGAAGAAACATGAGCATGAGCCGAAGATGTGGGATAGTCTGGTGGATAACTTTTCGAGTCATGCGAAGGAGGTGGAGGAGATAATGAGCAAGGTCAATGGGATGAAGGTCTCGAATGGGCATTGAGATTGGAACTTATCTCGAGTTCGTAGCAAGTATATATGGGATATGATTGATAGCGTGTTTGATTGGCAATTGGAAAGCACTCATCCACACATTTTGCCATTTCATAGTATTATATCGTCCTTAATGGAGTACACGATAAAGCATGGTGAATGAATAGCCGCTGCGAACCACCTATATTTTGTAACAATAAGAGACTCTGCGAGCCTCGTTAGCAAGACTCAAGCTCATTTTGCAGCTTCTACCTTACCATGCTGTTCTAATGTCGACGGACATTTAGCTACCCCTCAGGATAGAACAATTGACACAGATACAGGATAGAATCTAAAACACTATTTCGTAATCAAGTTCGCCACCATGGATGAACAAAATTACTGCTATGCAAGTTTCCTAGCGCCTTGACCTCGTGTGTCGAAAATCTCTGAAAGTGATGCGAGAGGAAGGGTGAAAATCATGCGAGCCTTGTTCCATAACAGTTCTAAATGAAAAGTTCGAAACACGAGGCTGCAGACTCTCCAGCGACCTCAATTCTGACTTGGAGGAGCTAGTTATGGTCAGCCGCATAAGTTTCAATAAGTCAAATAAGCAGGTGGCTAGTAGAACTCTCTCGAAGACTCTTCTAGAAGGACAACGACACTGAAAGAAACCTGTTTGGTATGTTCGGTTTTCAATGTACGATATGGATTAGCACGCTGTGGTGAGTGCATGGTTCAGTGGATTTCGAAGGTGGCCATAGATATATACTTCAGCGGTAGTGCTGAGCAGTTGTTGCGATCGCGGGTTCAGCCCCTTTTTGCTTCTCGCTTAGCTCACCCTCAGTGTTGAGGTTCTAAAGTCACTGTAGTGGAATCTACAAATTATCAAAGAAAACAAATGCAGGTTATCACGTAAATAACATCCGTAAAACATATGGGGAGCATTCAAAATAGGTATTGTTGGTACCAAGTTTGTACTCTCATCCGCTTCGCTACTGAATCCGACTTGAAAGTAAACGCATGAAAAGAATTCAAGAACGTACTCACTTTCATCCACTAATTCACTCTTCGAGAGAAAATTCGACAAATATTCGATGTATGTACTGTTTGCTCTTCAGTCCTGCGCACTAAAAAAGTTTTATTTAAACCTCCATTCCCTGCAGCTCTTGAAGAAAAATTTCCAGCGTCAACACACTTCTTCAATTGTACCACTACTGCTGTTGGCACATATAAAAACACACTTCCTCATATCATCGCTCAACATGTACTCAACTGCAACAACACCAAGCGAGGCATCCTTCAACATGCCATACATTCAACCTCCAATCCAAGCAACACCTGCTATTGTCCAACACAACCTCGCCATCGTCGAAGCTCAAATTCGAAAAATCAAGCGTACCTTCGCAAACTTCGATGTTCCAATCAAATCAATCGAGTTTGATGACACCGAGTCCGAGAATGAAGGGTACAACAAACGATACCGTACTCGCCTCGCTGTACAAAAAAAGGCCTGGACCGCAACCCGCGAACGCATTGTCAAATACACCGAGAAGAAGCGCCGAGAATACGAACGAAAGGCTAACGCCACATCATACGTCTCACCAAAGAAGCGCCAGAGAGTTGTCTACACCAAGATTGCGGATGAGTTGCCTATCAGGAAGTTGGACTGTGGTTGTGGATGTATTTGTGGTAGTGGAGGAGCTGGAAAGGACGGCATGGAGTACGAGTATCAGACACCATCCCCTTCTCCCAAGAAGATTAAAATCAATCTCATCACTCCACTACAGAAGAAGTTAGGCGTGTCCATGTGGCCAAAGAAGAGGGTTGTTCACGCAGAGGGTAATGGTAAAATGCTTATATTCAAACTTGCCTGAGGAATTGTACTAGAATGGCAAGGATTCAAGGAGAGTAGGAACTTGTAGTAAAGAATGAATGAACCGTGTGTAATCTATTCTCTCGTGCCTACCGTGATCTATATTGTGATTCTCTTTTGTTTACAATAGTTGAGATGCCTATCATGAGTTGTCTGATGTAATTCTCGTTTGTTTACAATAGTCGGAAAATTTTTCTATGTCAAATCCAGAATACTCCGGCCTATTCCACCACGTACTCTATTTCGCGGACGTTCCAATCTCGTGTTTCTATAGCCGTATTACCTTTCGAACATCCTATAAATCTTCTCAATGAATCCCACGAAGCCGCACGCCATTCTCCGCTGTCTTCTACAGCTTCTTTTTCCAAGATATGTCTAATTCAGGCCTCTTAGGAACATCCCAACACGTCTATTTCCTCCCCTCCCTCAACATATTGAAGTTTACATACGGCTCCTGGACTCCAAAATCCTTGAGATCCGTCTTGAACACCCTAACCTCCTTGCATCCAAATTTCGCATACAACCCCCTTCCCATCCTCGAAGCAAGGATATAAACACCTCTCCCGTCCTCATCCACCATTTTCAGCCACTCTTCCATCAACTTCGACCCAACACCCTTCCTCTGATGATCCACCGATATCGAGAGCGTCTCCAACTCTATCCTCAGATTAGTATCGAAACGCATCACGTGTACCGAAGAACGAATGACTCACCCCACACATCCTCCGGCTTGAACTTCGCCTTATTCTCTTCCAATGCGCCCAAGAAATACCCAAACAACTTCTTATTGGTTTCCTCCGGCAGTATCGGCTTCCATTCTACTCTCTCCTCTCCTGCTATCGTGTTCTTGGGTTTTGTTCCTATCAAAAAACCTAGAATTTCTTCTTCTCCAGGTTTAGATGCGGAGGGCGAGGTCGCGACAAAGAATTGGAATTCCTTGGGATGATTAAGAAAATGGAGATGTCGCGACAGAAATACGCCGTATGTGTGGGAGTATTGCTTCCAGGGGATAGCGATGATTGGGTGTTGAGCGTTAGCGGCGATGTCAAGGGCGACGATTTGTGGAAGGTCAGTCGCAAGTGCGGGACGAACTTTGACCGTTGCCATTTTGAACGCGTCAATCAATTCGAATAGGGAAGAGTAGGATGAAGTGAGAAAGGAACGCCAAAAGAGTGCCAAGATTGAAGGCTTATATGCAGAAAGGGAAAAAGTTAGCTGCGGCGTTGGGTGCCTGGTGGTGCATGCAAGAACGGGGTTGCGGTACGGGGTAAGAAAATAGGACTTCCGAGAACGAATGCGATTCCGATTTCAATCGAATCGGGCTAGAATAGGATATTAGAACGAAGAGTGAGCTGGAATAAGAAGGTGGATAAAGAAGCAGGGATGATGTAAGCAGTGCTTATGAGCAGGCTGAGCAGAACTTTCGATGCGAGGAAAAATGAACGCGCAGACGGTCTAGTCTACGGTCTGGAATGATTTTTGTTCGATTGAAGGGGTAGAAACAAAAGCCTAGCTTGAGTATCTGCGTGCGCGACAAATTCAACGGAACGAAGAGACCTATTCAAATTTTGATATAGTATTACTACATGCCAGAGGATATCCACAAGCAATTTTAGAATTGACCCTCTGTGTTGCCTTCTCCCATGCTCCTACTGCTACTGCTTCCACTTTGTATCGCTCCCAATATGCCATCAATGTAGGAAGCTCCGCTCCACTTCTGATGTGTCAAAACATCGACACCTAAGTCTTTTTCCCTCCTTTGTACCAAGTTGACGTATGCCAGCATTCCTTCATCCTTGAATGCCTTGCTTAATTCGTTCGTAATTGTAGCCGTGCTGTGCAGACCTGCTAAAGAGATCAACTGAATCACGAAACCGTGCTTTGCAATGTCCCAGATGAATGACTTCAACGTTTCGGGGGTGAAGCCGTGGCTCATCCAGTTGAATGATGGTGACAAGTTATAAACTAGCCCCTTTCTTGGGTATTTCTCTCGGATCTCTCCTGAGAATTGCGCAGCGTTGGTGACGCTTGGATCGCCGGTCTCAACCCATAAAAGGTCAGCATAGGGAGCATACTCAATGGCGCGCTTCGTTGCTGCTTTCATGCCAGCACGATAATGATAGTATCCTTCTCGTGTTCGTGGGATATCGATGCTAAATTGGATAGGCTTGTCGGTATATGTCGACGCCAGTTGTTTTCGTTTTGTGATAGACATGTCTCGATTAGCTAACGTAGCTTGTTGGTATTTCTTGATATCCCCTTGAGGTACTCCATGAGCCTCCAATTGCTGGACAATCGCTTCGTCGCATGTAATCAACTTGGTGTTCTCGACCCATTCTGCCTCAAAAGAATCGATTTCAGCACCCGCAGCACCCGACAACTCCATAGCTTGGAGCGTCTCCGCCAATGGTTCGATGGTTTCGTCCGCAACACCAAGGATAAATTCGTGGTCTCGCACGTCGATAGCGCTGCTCAGAAGTTTTCCACTCTCGGAGTCAGTTCTTGCAATCACAAGATTTTCCGATCCCATCACATCCCACTGAAATCGTGCTGCCACCAGCCGATTGATGTGCTCTCCAACTGGTACGAGGACTTTACCTGCGAGGTGACCGCACTTCTTCCCTCCATGCAGTTGATCTTCAAAATGTACGGCGGCAGCGCCATTCTCAGCGAAGAGCTTGGCAAGCTTCAGAACTGCTGACAGTCCTCCATGCCCAGTATCTCCATCCGCAATTATTGGCCGTAAATAATCCGTGTATGGTGTCTTGGCACGTTGTTCTGGCTTCAATTTCCTTCGCGCGTCCCATTGCTTTCTATCGTGCATTGATTGGGCCTTTGCGAGTCTCTGTACTTGGTTCGGGACCGTGTTGTATGGATAGTCGCCAAAGTCCGGAGATACTTCGTTTGTGGTAGTGAGGACAGACGAGCATGCCCAACCGGATATATAAAGAACTTCTTGGTTTGGTGCTTGTTGTGTCATTTGCACAGGGTCGATTGCACCCACTACATAGCTCGTCAGTAAATTGGCGATTTCACTATGTTGATGAACATACTCGTGTGTATTGGCTCTCCGTTTGCCTCCCTCTCCTTGATCAGATTGAACAATTTCCTCGCCATCACCGAGCTTGGGTATGATTGCATTTGACTCCCCCGTTTCGACACCACATCTGCCACAGAGTATGGCCGTTTGATTCCTTCATATCTTGGACTTGCCCACCAAGCCTCAACATCCTTGATCTGCTGTTCGTACAAGGCGTCCTCCGCAGCGCCAGCCTTCTCTGATTCGGGAAGTAGCTGGAAGGAGTCTGAAGGAAGAGCAGTAGACACCAGATGGTCTAAGGGTTTCAGTGTAGACATTCTTTGGGCTGATATCGAGAAGTTTCGCACATGAAGATTCGTTGACCTCGCGGCCACCATTCGCCGAGGAACTGTTGAAGCTACTCTACGCAGCATTGTGAAGATTGTGAATCGGATGAAAGGAGGGAGGAGGAGGAGAGAATGGGCAGAATGATGAAATAACTTCTCCTACCTCACCGTTGCTTATTCAAGCAACAATTCCTTAGCAACAAGATCCGTCATCGGCTGTCTGACTCTGGGGAAAGAGGAAGGCGAGGCAAGTCCGGTTCTGCTCGGCATTGTTGTGGCGGTGGCCTTTCCGGGGTCTTGATACGTTTAGTTCTATGCCGTGATCTGTGCACACCCACCATCCATTTCGAGAATCTTTTACGTATTAGATCTGGGTGCACAGATTACTAGACTAGGCTGAGCGTATCAAGACCCCGTTCTGCCGTAACTGGCCAATTCTCACCCTCGGTCCAGAAGCTCCCCTGGTGACGATGTTCAGGTCCAAAACTGATTCAGTTTCCATGTCTTCGTGAGGATCAGCAAATACTGGGAAGCGTAAGACGGCAGCATTGTTATATCATCGCCGATTGCTTATTTTATAAAAGGCTTTAAATAATTTGTACCACAGTCTTTCCCAGCAAACTCCGCTAGTACCCCACGTACCCCGCGTCAAACTTCCAAGATGGCAATAAATGCTAGGTCTGCCTCGTCGGCGTTGAGGGCTTTGCGAGTAAGTAATGCGAGAACAGATACTAGAAACATATGCTAACCTCCCCATAGCCAATTGCTACCCGTTCTGCCATTGTCCCTATATACCGAAACTACTCCTCGGCCTCAGAACCAGATCTCAAAACAACCTTCGCGGAAGCCATTCCAGCCAAGCGTGAATTGCTGAAGAAGGTCAAAGCTCTAGGCGGCAAAGTCATTGGAGATGTCAAGATCGAGAACACGATCGGTGGCATGAGGTACAGTCAAGAAGCAGCATGGAAATGTTAGAAGACTGACCGCTAGACAGAGGATTGAAGGCTATGGTATGGGAGGGCTCCGTTCTTGATGCGAACGAGGGTATTCGCTTCCACGGACGAACAATCAAGGATTGTCAGAAAGAGCTTCCCAAGGGTATCTCAGGCACAGAAATGTTGCCAGAAGCGATGTTTTGGCTGCTCTTGACTGGCCAGGTCCCTTCCACGAACCAAGTCCGAAAGTTCTCACGTGAACTCGCAGAACAATCCGAGCTTCCAGACTTCGTGAACAAGTTGTTAGACAATTTTCCAAAAGATCTCCACCCAATGACACAATTTGCCATTGCTGTCTCGGCTCTGTCACATACTTCTAAGTTTGCGAAAGCATATGAGAAGGGTATTAACAAAGCGGACTACTGGGAGCCAACGTTTGACGACAGCATTTCACTCCTGGCAAAGCTTCCCGTGATTGCGGCGAAGATCTACCAGAACTCCTACCGAGGCGGTGGAGCTCTCCCTGCACAAATCGACTTGGAGCAGGATTGGTCGTACAATTTTGCTGCAATGCTTGGCAAGGGAGGAAAGGAGCACGAGAATTTCCAGGATTTGCTGCGCTTATACCTAGCCCTCCATGGCGACCACGAGGGAGGAAATGTCTCAGCACATGCCACCCACTTGGTCGGTAGCGCATTGAGCGATCCGTTCTTGAGCTATAGTGCTGGACTTCAGGGTCTTGCAGGACCTTTGCACGGGTAAGTGGTCTGCTCTTATTGGTAAAATTTCTAACGATTGTAGTCTCGCTGCCCAGGAAGTTCTGCGATGGATCCTTCAGATGCAAGAACACGTCGGAACTAGCTTCAGCGACAAGGACGTCTCTGACTATCTCTGGTCGACGCTCAAGTCTGGTAGAGTTGTTCCTGGATATGGCCATGCTGTTCTCCGCAAGCCCGATCCTCGATTCGAAGCTTTGATGGACTATGCGTCGTCGCGACCAGAGATTGCCAACGATCCAGTATTCCAACTCGTCAAGAAGAACTCGGAGATCGCTCCTGGCGTATTGAAGGAGCACGGCAAGACGAAGAACCCGTATCCCAATGTTGATTCTAGCTCTGGTGTTCTATTTCACCATTATGGTTTCCACGAGACATTGTACTATACCGCTACATTCGGTGTCAGCAGAGGTCTTGGACCGCTTGCACAGCTGATCTGGGATCGAGCACTTGGCCTTCCGATTGAGCGGCCAAAGAGTATCAATCTCGAGGGGTTGGTCAAGCTTGCTGAGAGCGCATAGATTGAAAGGAGGTGAAATTTGGAGTCGTTCTAGATTGCCTTGGGTGTTGAGGCTGCATCGCGGATATCATCATGTGACTTGAAAAGTACACCTTCAATCCAATCCATTTTTATGTTGGACCTTCTATTTTCCTTTTAAATCAATCGATAGCTCAGTGATCATCCCCACATTCAAAATCTTCCGATTCTCGATCCTTGACCTAGTCCCGTTCATCCGTGCATCCCCACGCGTCTCGTCATCATGAAGAGTTTCTCTCATCATGCCACTTTTTCAATGTCGTCCCACGCCCGCGCACATCTTCGCTCATCCATAGAATGCTATCCTTCTTTTCAAAAGGTCATACCACACCACCGCCATAAGCAAAAATGCCCTTCAGCGATCAAGATATAAGATCTGATACTCCTCCCGAGCATTTCATCGAGGATTATTTATACCTAGACGACAAAATAAAAATTACAGTTCCATTAAGAATGCCGTCCTACATCACTTCAATCACTGCTGCGCAGCGTCTGGATTCGAGAGGCAATCCGACTGTGCAAGTTACGCTTACTACTGACAAAGGTACTTATGTTTGCATATTTTCGCCATCCTCTTCTCCTTTACTAATTTTTTTTAAGGGACTTTCAGAGGCCTTGTCCCATCCGGAGCTTCAACCGGTATTCACGAAGCGCTTGAGCTTCGAGATACCGAGTCCGCTGCCTATGGAGGCAAAGGCGTCCATCAAGCTGTCCTGAACGTCACTGCAACAATTGCTCCTGCTCTCATTGCGAAGAGATTCAATGTCGAGGTGCAGCAGAAGGAAATCGATGCTTTCCTTTGCGAACTAGATGGTACGAAGGGGAAGAAGAGGTTGGGTGCCAATGCTATCCTTGGCGTCAGTATGGCGTGCGCCAGAGCTGGAGCTGCCGCTGCTGTGAGCCTCCCTTGCCCTCTCACGATTCGAAAACTTTCATGTCTTTCGAGATTGGAAAAAAGACCATTTCCGAAGTGGTGTGACTTTCGGCCAGAGGGCTGACACGTGACAGGGGATCCCTCTCTACGAGTTCCTCCGACAAGAAGCAGGAGCTTCCAAAGCACCCTACGTGATGCCCGTCCCGTTCTTCAATGTTCTGAACGGAGGCGTGCATTCCGGTAACACGATGGCGTTCCAGGAGATCATGCTCGCGCCTGTAGGAGCGAGCAGTATTACCGAGGCGGTGCAGATGGGTGCGGAGACGTATCAGCAGTTGAAGAAAGTCATTACGAAGAAGTTCGGTTCTTCTGGTACGTACTATTTTCTCATTCATTTCCATTTGTCTTAAGTTTTTTGTTTTGGAGAAAAGACGATGTTGACAAGTGATTAGCAACGAGCATTGGCGACGAAGGAGGCTTCGCACCACCGATTTCCCAACCCCACGAGGCCCTTGACCTCCTCGTCGAAGCCGTGGCCGCGGCGGGCTACACCGGGCGCATTAAATTCGCCATGGATCCCGCGTCCTCGGAATTCTTCCGTGACGGGAACTACGATCTCGGGATCAAAGACAAAGTCTCCCCCAAGCTCACTCCCGCCCAACTCTCCGATCTCTACCGAGAATTGATTGCCAAGTATCCGATTGTGCTTCTCGAAGATCCGTTCGCGGAAGACGATTGGGAGACGTGGAGTAAATTTATGGAGAAGGGGAGGATGGTGGATGATGGTGAGACGGCGATGCCGGAGATTGTGGGCGACGATTTGACCGTTACGAATGTGGAGAGGGTGAAAGAGGCGAAAGAGAAGGAGGCTTGTAATGGGTTGTTGTTGAAGATTAATCAAATTGGGACGATTTCGGAAGCTATTGCTGCGTATGTTCTCCCCTTTCCTGTCCTTCTTTCTCCGAGTCTCTATAATATGAACAGGATGAGTTTTCTGACAAGATGAATAGTGCGAATCAAGCATTTAGCTACGGATGGGGTGTCTTTGTCTCGCATCGCTCAGGTGAGACGACGGATGACTTCATTGCGGACTTGACAGTCGGTCTTCGAACTGGGCATCTGAAGACCGGTGCTCCGGCTAGAGGAGAGAGGGTTGCGAAGTATAATCGTCTTATGGATATCGAAGATGAGATTAAAATGAGTGGAGAGGAGATAAAATTTGCTGGGAAGGAGTTCAGGACTGCGCATGGACGGATGGTAGACCCGAAGATTCCATTCAATGTTTATGGGTACTAAATTTGTGGGGTATGGAAAGGATGGTTCTGGAAATGGGAATCGAGGCGATAGGATAGCATAGCATGGTTTCTTTCGTGTACTGGGGGAAATGGAATCTCCATTCTGGTAGTCGATAAGGTGTCAAAATACAGAGAATTCTTGGTATCAAAGCCAGAAGGCAGAAGGCCACAACATATAAAGCTTGAAAGACTATCGACACAGAGGGTTCCAGTGTAGGATTTGCCTCCACTCCTCAGACAACAATATTTTCCAAGATGCATTTTGGAAGTGAAGTTGTGATAAGCAATAAAAACAAGGTTGCCAGTTTGAGACATAACAGCCATACGGTCTCACCCGAGGACTGGTTGAGGTTATTTTGCCTTCATAAAGATTTTGCAGATGCTCGGATCGTCGCAGCTTGCCCCAGCGTTTTGGGTGCTGGAACTTAGCGCGCTTTCCTAGCGAACGAGCACCTAACTCTACAGTAACCTTAACTCGTACTAATCTTAAGTTTAGAAACCATCGGGCTCCACTCGATCAACGACATTTAAATCGAAGCCGAAGATTCGACTGAGCGACCAAAAGCGTGAAAGCAAGACCTCCGGTTGACGAGGAAGCTCTCGAAGGTAGGGTTATGCAAGGTTGATGCCAAAATTAGTGAAACTCTGCATAACAACATTCCGCATTGGTTAACGCTATCACCCCGTGTATGCATTCTAGCGACAGAGTGATTGACTGCTAACATTCCTGGTCGTTGTCCTCGTATCTCTCCCGCTGCCGAAGGGGCTGATTTGCCAAGCACATCGGTCTCGATGGTTCACGCTCGCGTCGAGAGAGCCACAGTAGTCGACGGCGCTCATCCATGGCATGTCCGGACCAAGGCTCCAAGAGGCTCTTCCTACGGAGATACAACTTGGCTCGGTCTCGTTCTAGACCTGAATTTGGTCCTGTTATCAGTCGAGCCCTGGCCACTATTTGGAGCTTCCGCCCGTCACCTTGGCATCTCGTGGTCTGCATCACGGGCTCCCATCTTTGCCACCATAGCGCGGTTGGACCCAGGACTGCGGGTACAGTCTGATTTGATAGCACATGCAGTTCCCCTGCGTCGGGTGCGGGGAAGACTTCTGCATTTTGCACATCCCCCAAAGCTACCTCAAAATCCGAGAGGTCTCAACTGAAAAGCCATGTCACCAGGCCGAATCTTCATCCTCAGCGGCGGTTTGCAAACGCCACGCGAGATGTGTATCGTGTATCAGTAAAATCCAACGCCCTGAAGCTGGGGAAGCGCCTATCGAGGCTGGAATGACGGGAACCTGGAATCCACCCACGATAGAATTATCTTCAGGGGCAAGAAGATTAGTCCAACGTGTCCAATATGCCAAGGCTGACCAAAGCTGCCAAGGCTGATAGCCTCTTCCAGGACCTGGAATCCGCCAATCGCTCCGTTCGACCAGAATTCAATAGTCGATAAGCTTCCTCGTGCTGTCTGCGCCGCTGGCCACTGGAAAACGAGTTAGCAAGCCACCTCCCGCTATGGCCGCATTGAGCGATCAAACATCAGCCACCATCCCCCCCTTTCGTACCGGCTCTTGGAACATGACAGCGGGGACTGCGAAGCGACGCTATTCTGGGGCTCAACTGCCCCATCCTCCCATCTCATCCAAAGTCCTCGATACCCATCCCCAACTGATGGCCCACGGTATCTGCGACCTCGTCCCAGCTGGCTCCAGAGCCAACCTACCAAGTAACCAAGACCACGACCACGAGGTAGTCTCCTATTTGGGAACTAGCGACTGCAGTGCGCCCTCACGAAGTTACATTGGTCTCTACGGTACCTGGACCAGCAACTGTTAGCTGACATTCCTGCGGATGCTGCTTTGCTGCAGCCTGTGTTCAAGTCGGACAGCTTCGGCCAGGGTCTGCTCGCGTACCTGCTTTATCCAGCACCTCCCCGTCATAAGTATGACAGGCATTTCTTCGTCTGATCGGATTGTTTTTCCTCTCAACACCTGTCTTTCATTTTCTGTGTTTCTTTCTCGTGTTCGTTGCAGACGTTCGTTCTGCCCCAGGCCAAGATGTGGTCGAAACTTTTCTTTCTCTTGGCATTCGTGCCAGCCTTCGTTCATTCTTTGGCAGCGACCGACGAGATTCAAGATGCCGACGCCGCCCAATCAGGCTATATGGTAGACATGTTTTGTATGGAAAAATCATTTCACTTGGCTGATCAATTGGACAGGATAATCATAATATGCACCCGGCCACCGTGGGTTCCTCAATTTTTGGTATCTTATGGAAGAACACATACGGTGCGAAGGAGAAGTGGTACGCCAAGCCGCTTGTCTACACCCCATCAAGGAGTTCTCAGGTCGTATTTCTGGCATCGTCGATGAATGTGATTCGGGTCCTCGATGCAGTCAATGGAACTCTTCTGAACTCTCGGACGGTCCAACCACCATTTTTGCAAAGCGACATTGGATGTACAGATATTCCCGACTACATCGGGATTATTGTGAGCATTCCGGCATCTGGAAAGTGAATTCCTTCTTCCACAATACTAACAATGTGGCAAGGGAACTCCAATCATTGACCCGAACACTGACACTGTATACTTCTTCTCCAAAGGATACAAAAATGGCGCTACCAGTGGTGGCATGGCGAATGGCAAGAACTTATTTCACGCTCGCTTGGTTAATGCTAAAACCATGCTTAGGAATATACAAATTCTACGCCGTCGACGTGCTCACTCTAGCTGACAAGCCAGGCTTTCCCATTCTGATCGATGGATATTTTGCAGATAATGATAATTCGAGGTATGATCTTCTGGCCGGAACCTCAAACCTCACAACTAACGAGTATAGGTATTTCATTGGAGGCACCGTGCTGCAGCGGCCTTCTCTGGCAATGATCAATGGGGCCGTAATAGGAGCCTTTGGAGGTCATTGTGATTTGTTCAACTATACCGGAATGCTGGTCGCAGTTAGCACCACACCTGGTGTTGGTAAGATTTCCGACTTCTGTCCCTTCGGTCAGTAATTAATCAAGAAAAAGGAGTCACATCTCTCTATGCTATGGAAGCATCGCCAGGAGCTCCTGCAGTTGTGTCGGATATCACTGTCCAACAAGGTGGGAAAGCGGGAATCTGGCAGGGCGGAATGGGTCTTGCTTCAGATGGAGCTCGCATTTTTCTTGCTACTGGGTAAGTTCCCTCATAGCATCTGTTAAGACCCCAAGCTGAACTCTGCAAGTAATGGTCTCGGCCACGCGAACGGTGATGTAGCAGCCTCCGGAAGAACGCCACTTTCAACACTGGACGAAGTTGTGGGTAATTTTGGAATCTCTAGCGCCGGGAAGATCGCTCTCTCGGACTATTTCGAACCTTACGAATACGTCTCGATGGATGCTGGCGACAGGGATCTTGGTTCTGGTGGTGTCGCGTTGCTTGATTCGACCGTCTTCATTGGCACTGGTGTTTCTAAAATGGCAGTGTCAATTGGGAAAAACGGCAAAGCTTACATCATGAATGCAAATAATTTGGGTGGCTTTAAACAAGGTTCAGGAGGTAAGTTCCGCTTGGCTGGACATCGAGTACGGCCTGACGTCTCCTTTAGGTACTGATAACATTATCCAAACTATCATCGGACAGGGATCTGTCTTTGGTGGAGCTGGTTCATATCCATTGGAAGGAGGGTACATCTATTTCACGCCTGTTGGTAAGTTTTCCAAGCAAGTATCGAGTTCAATGCTGAGAATACGCAGGTTACCCAACTGTTTGCTACAAGATGGGTTTAGACTCCTCTGGAGGACCATACTTCACTCAAGTCGGCGCCACAAAAACGAATGGAGCTGGTAGAGTTGGCATTGGTAAGTGTACCCTAACGCAGTTAGGCAAACTCAATAACACATTCAGGCATCCCAACAGTGACAACGTACAAAGGCCAAGCAGGAACAGGTATTCTCTGGATCGCTGATCCAAGCGCTGGACTGCAAGCTTTCAATGCTGTCCCCGTGAATGGTGTCCTCACTCCAATTACGATACCAGCAACCGGCGGACTCAATAAATTTATCCGTCCAGCTTTCGGAGATGGCCGCTTGTATGTTTCTGACAATAACGGAAATGTGATCTGCATGGGTTCGCCAGTTGCATTGCCCTTGCAGTGCTCTCAACCAGTCGACTTTGGAAGTCTGACTATTGGGAGCACCGCAACAAGGATAATTAATTGTACAGCATTAATCCCCATTACTTCGATCAATGGTTGTACAACAGGAGATGCAACTTGGCAATGCTCGAATGCCACTCTCCCAAAGGGTGCCCTGGCCAAAGGTGCCACATTTTCCTTCCCAGTCACTTGGAACTTAACTCAAGCGTCCATCGACAGCGCACAGAACGCATCTTTTGGCCAGATTTTGCCTGGTGTCGAGAGTGATAGCCTCAATATCCTCACGACCAATGGAGTTGCAAAATATAGCGATACCCTCCCAGTTTCATTAACTGGTGTTACAGTCTCGAGTACGGCATATTTAACAATCACTCCTCCACAAGTCGATCTTGGTGGTGTCGTTGTCGGTTCTCAGGCTGCCATTTCTGGTCTCTCAGCATCTGTCATTCTAGCTAATGTTGGAGCGGATACCCTGACCTTCATGGGCTCGGCATGGACAGCCTCAGTTGATACGGGCGCTGGAACTTTGACTCGTACAAATATCACGGACGGAAACCTCGGCTCAAGTTTCAGCTCTAGTGGGATGCCAAAGGTCGGGGACACCATTGCTCCGGGTGGTTCTTTGACAGTTCCTGTTCAATTCGTATCTAACATCACTGGGACGTACTCAACATTCGTGGAATGGTGGACAACTGGCGGCCATGGTTACGTTCTTTTGACTGCATCTGCATCTACTGCCTCTATTGCCAATATCTCCATCTCCACCATCGAGGGCGGATGGGACTATTCGGAGCCAGTAATTATGGACTTCGGTAATGTTCTTGCTGGTACAACCGTATCGAGGAATATCCGGATCTGCAATTCAGGTGGCTCGGCATTGTTGATCACGAAGAGCAAACCGCCGATCGATACAGAATTGCTTGCTCCAAATGCCAATGTTGATCTTCACGAAGGACAATCCATCGAAGTAAATGCATGTGCCTTAGGTCAAGTGTCCATCGTTGCTGCGCCACTTGGCGTGGACCGTCTTGCCCACACGGTTTCGGACGTCTGGATTTTGAACACAGAGTAATTCATCTGCTGCCTCATGAGAGAGTTGTGCTAATCTGTTACAGTGATGTTACATTTGGCGTACATGATGTTCAAGTCACTGCCAACATTGTAACTCGGCAAGTTGGACCACTATTGGCGAATGGTTCATCAGAATACCTCTATCTAGGATGCTATTACGATGGTGGTGGACGTCTTCTCCAGAAGCAGTTCAACAATGCTAGCAACGAGAATGGCTGGTGTCAGACTACTTGCTTCAATGCTGGATACAAGTTTGCAGGAACTGAGTATCGTGAGTTCTCCTCACCTGTTGCTTAGAATGTAACTAACTATTTTTAGATACCGAATGCTGGGTTAGTCGTATCTTCGTGATTGCAGTTTCCTATTTGCTGACTCTTTCATAGTGTGGAAACAATGCTCCTGCCGCAGCCAAATAGTGAGTTGTTATTTCTCTGTTAATTGCTCCGTACTGACGCCTTCCAGTACTGCCGACTCGTTAAAGAAATGTGCGTTCAGCTGTCCCGGAGATGTTTCTCAGGCATGCGGTGGTGATGGAACATATGTCTCAATCTACTACGATCGAACGAAATATGTTCCTGGCCCAGATTCCATCCCAGGATCCTCAAGTTCGTCTTCCTCGTCGTCTGCTTCCTCGACGACAGTCAGCTCCAGTTCGAAATCTTCGAGTTCCGTTTCCACATCGGTATCAACGACTATTAGCACTTCGCAGTCATCTGCTTCCGGATCGTCTTCTGTTTCGTCTACACTCAGCACGACAACCTCAGGATCTACGACTTCTGCTTCCAGTTCTGTGCTATCAAGCGCCTCCGGAAGCTCTAGCATAAGTACCAGCTCCAGCACTTCGTCGTCATCGTCTGCAGCTGCGACACCTACTGGCCCTGTGATTGTCCAGAGTGTGGGGAATTACAGTTATATTGGCTGCTGTAAGTATTCGCATTTCCGGAGCAATACCTAATTTCTAGGATATTTAGAGACCTGGATTTACTTTCTGAAATTTGTAAAAGAGATATACTAACACTAATTTTCTAACTTTAGATACTGAAGCAACAAACACAAGGGCTCTCTCAGCTTTGGTGTATGCTAACGACAATATGACAGTAGAAATCTGCGCTGCTACCTGTTCCGGATATACTTATTTCGGTGTCGAATATCATCGAGAGTGTAGGCCTTCATTCCGAGAAACGTGTTGATCCGTGCTAATACGTATCACAGGTTATTGTGGTAATACTCTTGGCGCTGGAAGTGTGCAAACAAGCGATAGCGGATGTCTTGACACCTGCAAGGCGAATGCTTTCGAATACGTAGGTCACCCATTTGGAAAATATTGTCTTAAACATCATACTAACATTTGTAATAGTGCGGTGGTGCATCTAAACTGTCCATGTACCAAATCAAAGCAGCCGGATCGAGTCCCAGTTCAAGTCTATCATCAGCGGCTCCCTCTTCATCCTCGAGCCAAGTCAGCAGCTCTCAATCATCCACCTTGAGTAGCACATCTTCGGTAGCGCCATCGTCTTCATCTTCAAGTCAAAGCAGCAGTATTTCTTCATCCAGCCTAATCAGCTCATCCTCCTCAGCAGCCTCCTCTTCATCCTCAATCAGCAGCTCTTCTTCATCCAGCTTAGGCAGCACTTCCTCAGCGACGCCATCATCTTCCAGTTCTTCTTCATCCAGCCTAATCAGCTCGTCTTCCTCAGCACTAAGCAGCACATCTTCCCTCTCATCCTCCAGCTCCGTCCAAAGCACAACCTCTCAAACATCTCAATCACCAGCACCTCCATCAACAACCACCTCGCAAACTACCACTCTTATCACAACAACGACCTCTTCCACCTCCTCGCTCAGCTCCTCGCCAACATCGACACCCACGGTTCCCACTTTCCGTGGCTTCGCCTACAGCGGCTGCTACTCCGACCCTGCAGGAGGTCCCTACGGAGGTCACAACATGCCCAAACTATTCAGCAACGACAGCATGACGCCCGATCTCTGTATCTCATCCGCACTTGCCCGTCTCTCCGCTACCCCAGCCACTACCTATCTCTACGCCGGAGTAGAATACGGGAGAGAATGTTATGCAGGGAGTGTGGCGCCGACGCCAGAGCCGACGAGTCTTACAGGCTCCAAGGCATGTACGATGACCTGTCTAGGTGATAGTAAGCAGAAGTGCGGCGCGGGGAATATGTATAATCTTTACGTGGCGACACAAGTTACGGTTACAGGGACGGCGAGTGGACAGTGGACAATGGCGGCGCCGACGAGTACGATTGCATAAGCTGGGGCATATTTTGATGTTACAAAAGGAGCGAAATCATAACGGCATGGGATAGACGAGGTTGGCAACATAGATCTGGTTGGAAATCTGCATGGGATGACGGGATGGAGTTTTAGCTCTGGAGTTTGGTTAAGTATACGAAAAGCACTAGAAAGATGCTATTTATCACAACTGCATCGCATTCGATAGTAATGAAATAATTTGTTCGTTTTATCTTTCCTCATAGATTCTTGGTGATCTATAGGGTATATGCTGTGCTCTTAGCGAGACCTCCTTTCAGGCTTCCTTCGCTGAATTTTAGCGAATTTGCGCTAAGCTTCAGGGGAACGGTCGCTAAACTTGTAGGCTGGTTGGACATTACTGAGAGTATGTTCGCCTCTGTAGTACATCGCAGGGACTCAGCATATCCATTTCTGAATATAGAAATGAAGGCCGCACGCAAAAATGTATATCCTTCATCTAAATCACTCTACGAAGTAGCTAGCTTCAATCATTATTTCTTCCTTTTCCATGCTTCAGCACCGACGGCATCAAGGTCCTTTCACCGTCCTCCCATTCCCATTTACATTCCCATCCATATCCATCCCTTCCCCTCTCCCATTCATATCCGCCCCTTTCCCCTCCTCTTTACTTCCCTCCTTGCCACTCACCCTCCACTCCTTCACCCTACCCTCCCTCCATCCGCGCACCCACCTCCTCCCCCCCGCCACCACCAACAATCCCCCCACATTAAAAAGCACATAAATCCACATGACACCAAAATTCCTCCATCGACTCCCCCACCCCATATCCAAGGTCCCCAGATACTGATCCCCAGTCGAGTAGCGACAGTATTCACAGTCTTTCGTCGCGGAGGGGTTGTAGAGTGCGCCGGCGCTGTAGAGGAGGAAGGGAGCGGTGAAAGCGCCGCAGGTTACGTTGGGGGGTGGCTGGAAGAGGTTGATTTCCGAGGAGGTGCAGTGAACGAGGGTGGAGTGGAGGGTGTTGGAGAAGAGTCCGCTGGGGGGAGGGGTATGTTAGTTGGGCTGACTTGAGGATTCTGGGATGAGAAATAGGTGAGGGAAGGGAAGCGTACTCGATGAGCCAGGTGAAGGGACTAGCGTAGTGCACGAAGTGCCAGAATTCTGGGAGTTGGGAGAGCGGTTGCACGACGCCACAGAAGAGAGCGACGAAGACGAAGATCATGGGGATGAAGAGTGGGGCTGTTTGTTCGGTAGGGGCGATGGCGGCGAGAAGTTGGCCGAATGTTGAGACCCAGAATTCGAACATTAGCTGTTATCGAGTAATTAGCATGTGCATTTCTGATATGCTTGGCGAAAGAGAATGGAGATGAGGAAGGGGCAAGGGCAGAGAGATGGGTGGATGATGGTTGGGCTTACGAAGATAATGTACTGGTATCCACCTCGACTTGGAGCATTTATCATATCATTCTTGAACCCCACAGCGAAGTACCATGGAATGAAGAACAACGTTCCCATCAGGACGTTAGAAATTGTTTCCGTGACCGCAGCAGTTATGACGTAGATGGACCAGTGATACATCCTCGCTGGCTCCTCTCTAGACACGAACAGTGCTCGGACTTTAAAGAATCGAGGTTGGAGTTGATTCATTAATGCTATAGTTGTATTACATCAGCGCACGAAGGTCAAGACATTGTGGGGGCGCTTACGGACTGACTGGATCACAGATGCAAAAGTTGCAAACATCTTGTTTTGAAGCCCTTGAGCGGAGTTGGTTTGTTGGTAGTAGGTAAAGCCAATAAATAGACCAGCCACTACGTTCAGGATCAGTTTGCCGCGAATGTAGACCGGTGAGCGCCAGTACCATTGCAGGCTACGTCGTTGGACGAGCTGGTACTGTCGGAGGTAGGATACTGTGTCTTTGCCCTTTGGCGTTGTGATCTCTTTTGCTATGAGCGAGCTGATTCTTGGAGCTTGGCTGAGAGAGGTAATCTCGTCCTCGACCACGCGAGCCTCGTCGGATTTCTGCCAGATATCTGCCCAGCCATTATCAATTCTACCGCAAGGATATGTCAGTTTCTCGAAAGCAGACCAAGGAGGGACACTTACTTAGTCTCAGCCGCTATCAATATATCTATTTCAAACAGTTAGCAGTGAGATCTATGGAAGTGGAGGTCACGCACACTCAGCAGGATTGGTCTTCGTGGCACATTTCGTCGCACCATGCGCTTCGAAATAGCTGATTACCCCGTTGCCACCCGCTCCAATGTCCCCGAAATAGACACATCGGCCACCCTGTTGTAGCAGCAAAAGTCTATCAAACTGTTCAAAGAGAGCTGAGCTAGGCTGATGGATCGTGCAGAGAATTGCTTGCCCTGAGTCTGCAAGCTTGCGCAAACACTTCACAATCGCGAATGAAGATTCTGCAATATCGCATTAGCATCTGACCAAAGAGTCTCTTTAGTTTCAGAGAGGCATTGCTCACGAGAATCAAGACCGCTGGTAGGCTCATCCAAGAACAAGAGTGAAGGTTTCGCCACAAGCTCAATGCCGACCTTTCACAGTGATCAGCACAATGATTAGCCATCTTTCATGTCAATGCCCACTCACTGTCATTCGCTTTCTCTGTTCCAAACTCAATCCCGATCCAGGAACGCCCACAACAGCACCCGCGAACGGTCCCATATCAAGCATCTCAATCACTTCTTCTACATACTCATTCTTCTCTCTATCATTCACATGCCGAGGTTGTCTCAGCTGTGCCGAAAACCTTAACGTCTCACGAACAGTAAACTCACTTAGATGAACATCTTGGCTTTCGACGTAGCCTGTTCTGCGAGCGAAGTTGTCACCAAGTGGTAGGCCATTCATCAAGATATCGCCGTGAACGACACCCAGGTGAACACGTTGGGCTAGGACGTTTAGGAGAGTCGTTTTCCCAGCCCCAGATTCCCCCATCAAAGCTAGTCTGTCAGCAAATGTACATTTGAGTACTGGGTGTGTGCGAACCTGTCATGGTTCCCGGCTTAACATATCCGTGGATGCCAGAGAGCAGTGTCTTGGAACCACCTTGAATCGGGATTTGATATTCGAGCTTGTCCCATGTGAAGCATTGCTTTCTCGGCTCATATTTCACGAAGTCATCTGAAACTTCATCTGCTTTGGCAGCAGCAGGTTTGCACTTGTCTGCTACATCGACAGTGTTTTTTTCCACGAGCGATGGTCTCTCTGAACTAGTTGCATGTTGCTTTCGTCGAAGGAAGATGAGGATATCTCCCCTACCCTTTTCGACCTGCGGGACAAATTCGACAACAAGTCCATATGCTATCAGAAATGCAACGAAGTATGCTAACAAAATACCATAGTTCCGCCACAGGTGGGCGTGGGTATAGCCAAAAGACGCTTCGATATAGCGATCTCCAGAGACGAAGTTCGATCCTGGAGTTGAGCCTGTTACTGGACACACCTGATTTTGAGGTGTTATGTTCGGGTAGGCTGGACCGCTTGGAATCATGTGTGAGCAAGGTACATATCTGTCATGGCTATAGAATGTTAGCTAATTGAGTGAAAGCATTGGTAGGTTCGGAATACAATTCGTTTGCCTGTGATCAGTCAGCTTTGGATATGAAGCACCAGAGGAGAATGAGATCTAACCATCAGCCCCTCGAAGGCGTATGAGAGTGGATTGATGTAAGTAATCCATTTAAACCAAGGATGCATAGAAGGTTTTGGTATCACGTCTATATCAAGTCAGCTTTCTATACATGTCCTAGGAACTTGTCTCATAGACGAGGGATGTGTGGCTCACATCCAGTATAGACAATAAGAGGAAGGATAAAGACGCCACCGACACTGGTGGCAATGGCTTCATGCTTGGTAGATGCTCCAATGAGACGAAACAATGAAGCCATGATTAGGACCATCGTGTATGTGAATAGCATGAACGTGAAAAATGCACCAGCTTCTCGCTTTAAGTTAGTCATGAAGTATAGCACGATATTGAACAACGAGACACCGATCAGTTTCAATGGGTAGATCGAGACTAGGGACGCAATCGCATCGATGCCTGCATGGTACATCGCGAAACCTGATTGCTTTTCCTGGAAGACATTAGATTGATACAATGAGCTAAAGTACTGATACATACTACAATAGGTCTCTGAGCAAACTGAGACGAGATCTCTACCATTGTCTGCATAGAGTTGAATAAAAGCTGGAATCAAGTCAGAAAGATTGGTTCGGACAAAGGTGAAGAGCGCGCACGCTGAAAAACAGAACGCCCTGCCGACCGAAGAAACCATTGGTATTATCTGTAGTGTCAAAGAAGGCACTCCCTATGGAGATTGAGGATTAGTGCCGAGCTCTCAGCGGTAAAGATTGAAGGGGCCTCACCAAGGATCAATGAGATGAAAATGGGGCCTGCGATGCTCGCTCCCAAGAAAGGTTTGTCACCAGCCAAGCGCATGAAGGCTCGTTGCAAGGTTATCATCCTGATCAGTACGAGTGCTTAGCATCGATCAAAAGTGACTGAATATTTGTGGGAATCAAAGGCATGAGAAGGCCCACATACAATTGTGCTCTCGATGACAAGGTATAAGGGCTGCGCTGAACAGGCGTCTCATGTAAAGCCCGCGAAGGGTCTGCTTTTGGAGCTTCGTGCTCGACATGATCGCTGCTAAGCTGGATCTCGATGGTCTTTTGTAGGTTTTGATAATAGATACTGCTTTTCCAGCACCGTTCCCAGTCTTCAATAGCCCTTGGAACTCGATCTTCCCACCCTTCTTTCGTAGTTCGCACGTGGAGATCAGTGACTGAGATAAAAAACTCGCTTAGGCTCTGCCGGTCAGACCATACAAAACCCAGTGAGTCAAGATACTTATGTGCTTCTCTTGCTGTGCCAAAGAAGATCTGTCGTCCCTCATGGAGCAGGGTGACCTTGTCGAATATATTGACAAGGTCGTCGCTTGCCTGGTACAACGCGGCTATGGCTATATTATGTCCCGATTTGACATAGGTCTGGAGAGCCTTTCCGAAGCGGACAGATGTAGTTGAATCTAGTCCTTGGGTACTATTGTCCCATAAACTGACCTTCGCGTTTGTGGACATCTGGCCTATAGGTAAGCATTGCCAACGATTTACGAGTCCGTCTCGCGCCGACTTACGACTTCAGCAAGAGAAACGCGCTTTGTCTCTCCACCACTGACACCATTCACGAATGCATTGCCGACCAGCGTAGTCTTTGTAGCCTCGAGACCGAAGACTTTTATGAGTACCTTGGTCACCGCGCTCACTTTCAGCTTTTGTTCGGAGTGATTCATGCCAACAGTGGGTGTTTTCGTCCGAACCGCAAAACCAAGAGTTCTCCAGACAGTCAGATAAGGGAAATGAACATCGCCTATCGAGTGGGCGATCAGCATTGTTTAGACACACCAGAGGTTAGGAAACGAACCTTCGGCATTATACACGAGATCTCCTCTGTAGTTCTTCTTGACCGTATTTACAGGAAGTCCGAAATAAGCGATGTCCCCGCTCCAACCACGAAAGGTCTCTGTATGTCCAGAAAGCGTCTTCAAGAGCGTCGTGCAACCACTTCCCGGCCGCCCTAACACCAAAACCATCTCGCCCGACTGGATGGCTCCATCGATTCCATGAAGGATCATCTTCTTTTTTGGCTTTTTCTGCGAGAAAGCTTTGTGTATCATTATGACGGGTAGCATGAAGAAATTTGCGACTGTCTCTAGATACTCAAGCTGAGAGTCGCGGCCCCATACTTTCACATTCCTGAAAACCGCATTCCTCTTTTCGATACTGCTCGAACTCAATTGAGACGACTGAGCGCCATGGTTGACAAGTTGAAGATACTCGACTACCGCCGACGAGACAGATTCTCGACTCGACTCTGTGTCCATAGCTAGATCAATGTCCGTCTCAGAGTCTTTCTCCATAACATCTGGCATTAGAAGAAGTCGATGGACCAGACAAATATGGTTCTCTGTGAAAGAAATAGGCGTTTGTTCGTTTTCAGAAATTAGAGAGATCTAGGAGGGCGCGTGATTCACACGACACGTGATCATCGACTGCTCGAAGCACACAACCCCTCAAGAGCTTTGCGTCAAAACGACTCCATTGTAATATAATATTTGGAAGCTGTAAAATTACCATGAAAGAAGAAATCAATGGCTTAACTTTGAGCACGAGAAATTGCAGAATGAGGAAGGATAACATCATGTTTTATTGTTCTCCCTTCAGCGGAGAGTCAACATCGGTCGTCGGGCATATAGAAGCCCGCGATTTTATTTTCAAGAACATGGTCTGACCCTCCGAATGTGACATGATTGGTCCCAGGAAGGTATGCTCTGCGAATGAATCATAATGGTTGAGAGAAGAAATGGTGTGACTGGACTGGCGCCACAGAGTCTTGATGCGGAGCACTTGATGCAGAACATGAACGGAACGGAGGAATGCGGCAGTAGCTTGACCACTTGGAAAGGAGCATTAGCTGTTGACTCGGCTTTGGTCATGAAGAACCGCCGACTGATGAAGAACGACTGATATCTTTGAGTGGTGATGGTTTACTCCGTAGTATTGCATCGGAAGAAAATTGAAGTTGAAACGGAAGGAAAGGATGTTGATTAAAAAATCAAACTAAGCTTGTTACACTTATCACGTGTTGGGTGAGCAGAGCGAGAAGCACACGGTTCGGACCCGGATCGAAAGTGTTTAGGAAACGCTTGCGACAGGTTTGGGAAACTCTCGCGAAGGGGTTTGGAAATCTTTTTCCCGTATACTCCAGCGAAGTGCGACGTGCAACAAAATTCTCTTTGCAGTCACGAGACTCAACCCCGTTCACGTGATGATGCACTTTTACCTATTCCGTGTGTAATAATTTGTATTCTTTTCTATTCATGATACATGTATCGTAGATCAATGGGAGGTATCAAAGGTATATCTGAAGTCATAACACGCCAAGGGTTGCACACAATTAATTCAACACCATCAAAGCAGCAAACACCATCGCTCCAAATGAAACCATGCCGCTGTTGTTGTTCACACTTCCCGCGCTCTTCGAGCTAGTCGAGGCTGCTGCACTAGAAGTGCCACTCGGATTACTCGTGC
Organism: Phialocephala sp. D728; assembly: GCA_003988865.1. Taxonomy (NCBI): domain Eukaryota; kingdom Fungi; phylum Ascomycota; class Leotiomycetes; order Helotiales; family Mollisiaceae; genus Phialocephala; species Phialocephala sp. D728. Next base: position 26,803 of record QYAJ01000091.1, on the reverse strand, counting down.
TCGTCGTGCTTGGCGTCGTAGAAGAAGCCACAGCCGTGCTCGCCGACCCACCAATATCGTTAAGGTGGACCTGATCATAAGGATATACATTTGTGTAGTTGAATGATCCGTCAGACTTGCCCCATGTACTAGCAACGCTGCTGAGTATGCTACCGGCTATGCACTTGGCGTTCGTAGCGGGGACGGGCCAGGTGGGAATATATTGGGCGTCCGACAATGGACCTGGGTAGGATGAATTGAAGTAAAGGTTTGTCGTGTTGACAACGGTATTAGTATAGCCTGTCTTATTGGCAACGAGGGCGAGCACGTTCGCGTTGCAGTCCCAACGGCCGAGGGAGGGAAGACCCCAATTCTTGGATACTGTGGAAATCATGCTGTAGTGGTTATAGAAAGTGTCGTCTGTGGTCCCGTGCAAAGAGGTTGGAATGGCGCCTCCGAGCAGGATGGAAAACATGTTGTTGTGGTTGGTATAGGTTTCATCTTCATCGAAGGTCAGGATGACCAAGGTATTGTTCATAAAGTATGTGTTGTTCAATAGGGGAGCGATGAAGTTGCGGGCCCAATTGGCAGTGAAGGCTATCGTTGTGTCGTGGCCGTCATTCGTCATGTTCTGCAAGCAAATTAGTCAGACATGCTCTGAGATCTACTAAGTTAGCACAAAGCTTACAGGCGTAATGAATGACCACTGCGGGAGAGTCTTGGCAGCAAGATCGGAGTTGAAAGAATCGAAGCTTTTGATGAGCGAAAGCCGAGTACTGTTTGAAGTCACAGATTCAAAAATGACCAAGGGGTCATGTTTGCGAACATAATCATTAGCGAAGGTAACTTGGTTCGACCAATTGAATCCCTGGAAGCCGGCGTACGGAATATGTTCTTGATATTCGCCCCAAGAGATGCCTTTCGTATCGAGAAGATCGACAACAGTAGAAACGTTGCCGGGAATTTGGAGGAAATCGTCGCTGTCAATACCTGTAGATGTCAGCGGGGAATCATTGGCAAGGGTCTTTGAAGCTCCAGAACATCCCAACATAACGTACCAAAAGTGTCGCCACCAACCACTGCAACATAATTCCTGCATTTGCCATCAGTATGATGCTATTTTGAAGGAACTAGGGTATGGCTCACGGTTCGGAGGGATGCGTCACAGCAAAGTAGTTTGTTAGAGCTATTCCCTGGCTCGCAAGCCATTGCATATTAGGATCCGAGGCAGCCTTGTCAAAGTCCTAACGACTTTTTAGTTCACGTTAAAAAAGCAGATCCTAGATGGACTTACAGTGTTCTCCAACCAAATTTGTACAATTCTGTCAAATGCCGCGCCTTTCACATTTGAGACTGGCGACAGAGGTGTCGCGCTAGGCTCAGCCGCAATGATCGAAGAAGCTGCAGGTTCGATGGTCGAGAAAGGAGGCCTTGAAGCATAAGTAGTACTTGCTCCAAGAGCGAGCTTGGTGCCAAGCAGAACAGCTAGCAGAACAGTAGAAGCCATGGCGAAAGGAGGCGCGTGAGCTATCAATTGGCCTGTCGGGGAAAAGCGACCGATGGACAAGCTCAGCGAAGGAGGAATCCAGAGCTTGGTCTACTTGAATCAGTGACTGAGGAAGCTTCTGCAGGGTCCGTCATACCGGACTGGCACTACACTTTATACTCTGAGATGTCGCGCGAGGCCTTCAACTGAGCAATCCACGTTGCACCCAGCATGAGACAAGGATCGCGAATGCAATGTTAGCAATACGAAGGTTGTGACTGGTGACCGTCGATGCTCAGAGTATGTTCCGCCTAGTCAGGAATAATGGGTTCCACGCAGCTGCACAGGGACGCTCTTAGAAGAACCTTTTTTCTGCCACATTCGGAGCCGACCAGGATGGAGAACCGGGCCCAGGCCCAGCAAGCAGCCATACTCAGCAGCAGCGATAGGCCCGTCTGTGGATGGCCAACGAGACGCTTTGCGATCAGCGGGTTGCGCCTGGATAAACAGCAGAGCAGGTTGGATTTGGCAGGAGGAGGAGCAGGAGGAGGAATCAAAGTCAAACAGCTCCCTGCCAATTGCCCCTCATCACGTTCTCGGACGTCGACAGGGCATTCGTCTCTGCCGATTCAGGGCGCAGTTACGATGTTGCTGTGGCGTTTGGCTTGCAAATAGCGGCCGTCTGATTGGGTGTGGAATGTTCGTGGAAAGGGGATGCTCCCACCCCGTACACCCTGTGCCGCCATGGAGGGAGACAGACTCGGGTTGGCGACATTCAGAAGGACTTGCGCCAAGGTTCTGGTGGTTGGTGAAGTGAAAGCTGGGGTGCTCGAGGGGTGCTGTTTCCGAGGCTAAAATCGCCAAGCCGGGAAGCGTTCAAGCAGTGCTCGAGAAGCGAAGCGACTCCACTGGAGGCCCGCACCCGCCAGGGCAGATAAGCTTTGCCAGCTTTGCCACCGGAGATCACCCAGCCTGGCCACATCGGCACAGGGAAGCCCAAATGGGGGCCCAAATCTGAGACATCCTCACATGCCTCTTCTGCTGGTCCCTCGGTGAGGCCGTCCAATATCAACGAAGGAAGTGCCCGACGGCTGGGATCGCCAGGTCAGTCAGCACACAATCGGTTCTGTACCTTCTCTCCTTCTCTTGCAGTTTGCCCTAGTCGTTGCCAATGATCGCGTGCACATGTTCTGCTTCCATCTTTCTTCTAGAACCACCAGAACGCTGGACCGAGCCTGTGTCGCGCCAGCCATGACCCATGAGGTACGAAGCAGAATCCTCCAGGAGCTTATCAGATGCGCCGACAGCAGCCACCGAGAGGTCTCGTCCAGAAATCTCGTATATGATGTTCTGATGTGTTTCCTTCGTACGACAGCAATACAGCCTTCGTATGGGAACTGGGAACATTCCTTGATGCCAGCTTTCAGTCGCGTTCTTGGAAGCTTCTCTGTGTTGTTAATCCATACTGCTTCTGAGTCTCGACTATTGTGGTGAGAGTATCCGAGATCATCGTCTGGGCACAGCTCTCATGAGTATGGTGCTCATAAACTGCATGCCAATATAATTTTTAAGAGTCTCGAGGATGGACAACAAGCCTACTGGAGCGGTCATGGACGCGGAAGAGAAGCCACGTGCCGCAGGTCCAAAACTCGGAAAGCTCTTCCTTCTCATCACTGGTGCCATCATATTCGTTGTTATTGCTCTGGCTCTTGGCCTAGGCTTAGGGTTGGGATTGAAGCATCATCATGGTTCTTCTTCATCGACAGAGCCCTCGGCAACTCCAACGCCATCCTCAACACCCACCGGGTTATCAGAAAGTCGACCATCATGGAGACGAGACCCATCGGAGTATAATTTAGATATGAGCTGGGATATCAATGCCGCTCCCACAACGAGGGTCTTCAACATTACAGTCAGTGAGATCCAAGCTGCACCTGATGGTAAGTCAAAATTCTAACTGGTGTCACGTGTGATCTAACATATTATAGGGGTCATGCGAACAATGCTTGTTATGAATGGACAATTCCCAGGTCCATTAATCAGAGTCAATGAAGGAGATCGTGTGCTGGTCAATGTGACCAATGAACTCACCAATGGAACCTCGCTGCATTGGCATGGACTGTACCAGAATGGAACGAATTGGATGGATGGAACGTCAGGGATCACTCAGGTAAACATCCTCTCAAGACTTTCAAAAACGTGGTTTAATATTATCTTGCAGTGTCCAATCCCACCTGGTCAATCATTCCTCTATAACTTCACCACCCAAAACCAATTCGGAACATATTGGTACCACTCTCACGTCTCATCCCAATACACAGATGGCCTTGTCGGTCCCTTCATTATTCACTCTCCATCTGAAGCCGCCGTTCGCTCAACTTACGACTATGACCAAGTAATCCTCTTCCAAGATTGGTATCACGATCTCAGCTCCGCTCTCCTACCCGCATACCTCGCCTCCGGAAACGAAAACGCCGAACCCCTCCCAGATAGCGGCGTAATCCAAGGAACAAACTAGTCCGTCCCCTCTTAATTATTCCCACATTGTATCTTTTCTGATGACCACATACTGACCAGCCCCAGCTTCAACTGCTCCTCCTACGACCCGTCCGACGGATACACCTGTCAAGACAACTCCACGCGGGCCATTCTCCCCATCCACTCCCAAAAACGCCACCGTCTACGGCTCATCAACACCGGCGCATTCGGAGAATTCCAGGTCAGCATCGACAACCACACACTCTCCGTAATCGAAGCAGACTCCACGCTTATCTCGCCCGTGAATGTTCACAGACTCCCAGTCCACATCGCACAACGATATTCCGTGGTCGTCAATTTCAACCAAACTTCTTCAACGAATTACTGGTTCCGCGCACAGATGAACGAATTTTGTTTCTCAGCCGATAGCCCGGTTTTAGATCCCGATGTCTTAGCTCTAATAACATACACCAACACGACGACTGAGCCCACGAACTCAGTCGATTGGACTGATATCCAAGATGTAGTATGCAAAGACCTCAATACCAGCCTTCTCGTCCCATTAGTTTCAGTATCGCCACCGAAAAACGATTTAATGTACCAACTCGACGTTTCGTTCCAGATCGGAGCTTACGCGTTAGATAAAGCATACATAAACTCCACAACATGGATCTCCTCTACTGTACCCACACTAAACCAAGCAATCACCGCTCTTGGGTCCTCAAACACAACCCTGTCCTCTTCCTTTTCCGCCCTCGGTTTAGACACCACCCTCTTTTCACCCAGCGGCTCGCAATTCGTCCTCTCAGTCCCCTCCATTGCCACCATCGATATCCTGCTCAACAACCTAGATGAAGGCGCACATCCCTTTCATTTACACGGCCACCAATTCTGGGAACTAGCTTCAGGGTCCGGCTCATTCGACTATAAAAATGGATATACAGGGCTGAATACCAGTAATCCGATGAGGAGGGATACCATGACTGTCAATGCTTATGGATGGAGCTTAGTGCGGTTTGTGGCTGACAATCCGGGCTTGTGGGCACTGCATTGCCATATTAGTGTGAGTTTTGTCTCCTTACTCTGCCTTAAAGTACCCCTGAAACCTGTCGACCAAGTTGAATTATGCGTATTTTCTTACCCTCGATGAGATGAAGGGGAAACAATCAGAGATATATTCAATGAGAAACAAGAGGAAATCAATGCTGACCCAATGGTGTTAAATAGTGGCACATGGAATCCGGTCTCCTAATGCAGTTCCAGACCAGAGCTGATATCATGAAGACGTGGACGCTGCCTGCTGATGTAGCGGGACTGTGTTCTACCTGAATCTTGGATCGGGACAGTTTAAGCCAAAAAAAAAAAAAAAAAAATTTAAGGCAATATATATACACATCTTCTCGAATATATGGCTAGTAGATATTCCATACTAGACCAAGGCGTGACAATAGCTAAAACTTCAGCGAAAGCCTAAAAATCTTTTAGTGACCATTGCCATGTAGCTGAGGACGATCTCCCTAAAACGCTGTGCCGGATCCGGAGCCTGAAAAAAGGTCTCGCTTCATAGACCATGTAAGGTTAACGTGCTAAATCCTACCATGTGCTTTGGTGCTTCGCGATTTCCAAGGTTGATCTGCGTTTCGGCCTTCGACGTATAACCATCACTCACAGAAACCCAAAGAAATAGGTGAACTGCTAGCAACTACGAACCCACCAAAGATGCCGCACCCATCATTGCACGGCATCGATGCCGAAGGCCACGTCGACGTAAATGCCGAGGAGTCCTCAGAAATAGCCCAACTCTCTACACAGCCCCTGAACCAGCTTCTATCGACAGTCCATAGACTCGAGACCGCCGTCAATCGACTAGAGAACGACATCGAGCACTAGAAACTACGGTTGTGGACCTTCAGAAAGATAATGCTACCGTAGCTTCCGAGCTACGACAGATATCGTGCTTTTACATTATGGGAGCCTCCAAAAGTTAAATATGTGCATATTTACCCGGAAAGGCAAGAATAGATCTATCCATCAGTGCTCGCGCTTGCAGGATAATATCTTTTTGATGATTAGATGGATTAAAGCAACGGTCACTAACTATAAGCCAAGCTATTGTGACTGACTGGCTAATACTTGTGTGGGCCAAAAGGATATCACCACATCAGAATTCATCCCAAGATGAGAAGTAGGATTACTTGATGCCTACCTTTCAGAGATTCGTGCCTTCGATCTCGTGCATTATCTGCGATATGGGACGGACTTTCTAGCTGCACGAGCATCTTTGCAACGCAATATGTCAAAATAGAGGGCCTCGCACCAAAATATTTTTAATTTGACAGATCCGACCTCTTGACCCATGCATTCACCGGACATCGCTCTTCGAAGTTAGACCTAGTTTGGAACGTCCCTCGAATCGGTTGATCCATACTTGAGCTACACAGACTTCCCACCATCAACGTCCACCTATCCCTTATTTGCGATCAAGTTACTAAACTATTCTTCATGCCCCAAACTTCTCAACCTCCTGCCCACTCCTCCTCAAAAACGGCACCAACAAACTCCGATCATAATACAACCTCGCGCTCCGAATCTGCAACCCCTCAAACCCGACCTCTCCTCCTTCATGCCCCTCCCCCTCACGTCCCTCCCCCATAGCAGGACCAAGCTCAAACACCATCCCTCTCGGAATGCTGACCTTCTTCTGCTCTCCATTCTTGTCCTTTACGTCTTTCAGCCAGAAATGCGCAAACCACTCACAGTAAATGGTATGCGTGCCATCGGGACGGGACACGACGAGACAATGACGAGTTTCCATGTAGATGCGCGAGAAGGGGGCGAAGAGCTTGGTGATCCACGTCCAGATGGCGGGGCCGCCAGTGTAATCAACGCCTGTGGCGTCGTCTGGGAAGAGAGTCAGTGTTTTGTCTCGATGATCTGAGAACAGATGGGATGGAGACGGAGACGTACGGAACACGGCATCGGGATGGTAGTAAGGCAGGTAGCTGCAGGCGTAATCCGCGCTGTCGATCCTGGCGGTGTAGTTTGCGAGAAAGCGAAGCGCGGGGCTTTGCTGGGAGTGTGCGTCTGGGTAAGGGCCGTTGTGCTCGAAGTAGGTGTTTTCCGCCATCTTCTTACTATTCTACGTTATCGAATCTTTATTCTTTGGTATGTGGAAGATGACAAGACAGAGTTGGATTTTGCAGTCTGCTACATCTCGATATCTAGCAAATGGAGGTTTCTTATATATGAATTCATGTGAAAACATTAAGCACCATCACTCCGTAACTCAACTTTTGTGCATATCTCCCGAGGAGCTTGATGTGGGGTTTTACTCGTTCTCACGTAAGACCGGCCGTGATAGGCAAATGCAAGGATTTCTTTGGGCGGTAATCATGATGCCGTTTTGTCGGATATAAGGTATGTGCTGAGTGTTGGGAAGAGCTGGATGAGGAATACTAATCGGAATACAAAGTGCCGGAGCTGACTGACCACTCTCAGCCCTGCTTGAGAGTTTGTTTACTCGAGGTTTGGTGGGGACCGAGGAATTGGAAATAGAGCGGATGTTGTGTATACAGTTCCCTTTACGTACCACCTGCTAGAGATGAGAGTCCAGTCTAGCTCGGTGAAGTGGTTGGTTCCACGTGACTACGATCTTCTCTCACACGTCAAACCATCCTGATTATCTATTCAAAATGTATCTCAATCTGAGCCACAAGCCAGAATCCCTACAAAACCACAGCTACCTAGAAATCCACCTCACCTACCTACCTACCCAGTCCCCACCTATCACGTGAACCTCCTGTCCCCAACTCCACCATACAAATTCAAACTCTCGCTCGACTACCTCGCCCCACAATTCCCCGTTCTCAAACGACTCTCTAAACTCAGTATAGATCCAAATAAGCATTTCCCAGCCAGCCAACCAACCAATCACAGCCGGGCGCGTGGTTTAGTGGTATAATATTCCCTTAGCATGGGAATGGTCCTGGGTTCGATTCCCAGCGCGTCCAAAATTGGTTGATTATTTTTTTCTTCTTCTTTTTCTGCTTTTTCAGCAGTTTACTTCAAAAGCCTTTTTCACTTTGGAGCTTCCTTTCCTTGGAAGGAAATTTTTTTTAGGGCTGGTGGTGGGAGGGAAGTGGAGTGGGGCGGAGTGGGCTTCGTTTGTCGGAACCGCTTTTAGAGGGCTTAAGCGAGGAAGGCTAGGGACTTTTTTAGTGGGTGGTAGCCTGAGAGTTTAGCGATGGCCCCTGTTTTATGCAGGAATTGAGAGGAACGCTTTACCTTGATGTTCTTACGTGCTTTGCTTCAATTGAGGAATAGGGTTGTTGAGCTACTATTTGGTAATGGGAAGAATGCATCTAAGATTGCATATTGTGTAACTTTTTGGAATTTATTGCTCGTGCTAAAGATCCTTCGTTTAGTAGAGCGAAAGAGTGGAACGGGTATTAGTTGGCTTTACGACAGGAGGGCAGAGGATAGAGGAGAGTGTCTTTGTTGGTGTTGGGGTTGAAGCAAGAATGCGGCTCTGGAAATGCTCGAGGGTGGTGGGTGACGAGGTGAAGGTAGAGATCATATTTTTATTGTTGTGGGGAAGTGACGGGGTGGATGACTGAGGAGAGTATCCTGAGATAAAAGATCCAAGAGAAGGTGTGAGATAGAGAGAAGAGTGAGAAAAATTTGCTGATGTGGGGGACGTGATGGAGGGAGCGCATTGATATGTGGATGCGAATAATCGAAGTCGGGTAAGGCAGCCTTGCTAAGGTTGCGAGGATGTATTACTCGGCAAAAAGAAATTGGTCTTGAGAATTCGATGTCTGGGATCAAAGTTGGATGAAAACAAGTGGGCCGTAGAGAGAAGCAGGTCCGCTTATGTACGAATAGATATATACAGAGGGAAAGTCATGTCCTTCAACCTTGCTTCACCAACAACTTCCTCTTTCCTCACTCCCCCTTAGCATATATACAATACCCACCCCCTTACTCTCACTACTCAAATCAAAGGCAGCATCTTCGGCAAAATATCCGTAAAGGCAACGCCGCTCGGAGGCTCCATCCCATAAATATAAGTTCCCCACCATGGTCCACCACCCCACCAGAGCGCACCAAGCCAAACATCCGTATGCTTTCCCATATAAGTCAACATATCCGTCACTGCGGCCTCACACTGCGCATTTGCACCTCCAGCAAACTCTCCAATGATTCCTTTCTTGTTGTTAGTTTTGAGCCAGTTGGTTGCAGCAGTGATGCGTTCAGAGCCAATGGTTGCTGAAACGCAGTTTGCGGATGTACCTGAGCCGTCGGAGTCGAGATATTGGTGCATTTCATAAACGATCAGGTCTTGAGGGTCAGTTAGGGTGGCGAGATTAGTGTTTCCGGAGTTGGTCGTCCTGCATGAAACAATGTTAGTAATTATTCTGTGCCCCTTGGAGGTGCAGTGATAGGAGAGGAACAAACCAAGTCCAGGCTCCGCTATAGCTCGTACCCTCCACGAAGATATACTGCGTAGTTGCACCCGCTGCTCTCACTCCATTGATACAAGCTTGCATTAGCTGTGGCACGCTCGCAGTGCCCATATCATGTGGCTCATTATTGCAGTCAAAGATGACCTTGCTGTTGCTCGCGAAAACGGTTGCGAGAGTTTTCCAGAATGCTTGGAAGCCAGCATAATCCGTAATGACCTTGCTATAGTATCTCGCAAAATTGTGAGGGTCAACGATCGCATAGGCACCTTTCCCAGTGATGTAGTTGACGTAGGTTGTGAGGCCGTCTAGATAGGTTTGATTGAAGGTCCCGGTCATCGTGGTGGGAATAACACGTTCCATCATGATTGGAATACCTTGTGATTGTTAGCAACTGTTTTTGGGGGAAAATTAGAGTAAGAACACACGGAAAATGTTCAAGCCCTTGCCAACCAGAGTATCAATAGTAGCTCTGTTCGTCAGGTTAGCTAGCGGTCGAGAACCCTCCCGAAATAGTACATACGTTGGTGGCCATGTGTAATCTTTACCCAATTGACCTGGAATGGCAGTGTTCCCAAATTCAGCACCGGATTCATTGACACCAAAGAATTGGAAGGTCTTGACTCGCTTCTTTTTCTCACCAGCGGGAGCGGCAACGGCAAGTATGGCCGTGCTAGCAGCGACAAGGAGGTTGCCAAAACGCATGGCGATGATTGAAGCTGGCGATACCAGCTGCGGGAGATAATTGAGTTTCTTTTGGATTGCCCGAGAGTTGGGATGGAAGTTGATGGGTACTTGTCCACTTTATAGCCATCTCGTGGTAATATCGAAAGTAGGCAAGCTAGGAAGTTAATATCGATATCTGGAGACTTTCCATCCATAAAATTTCGTACGGAAGTCATTTCTGGGCAGGACAATTAAGGTACAGACTTGACATCCTTGAATCATCGAGTCCTTGTGTTCTCTGACAAGGAGTGATTGGTTGCTAGATATGGTTGCACTAGAAGTGTGGATATAGAGGCAGGGATATTCAGATGCGGAGTAAGAGTTCCTGCCGGGTCAAGCCCTAGGTGGGGGTTTCCACACGTTTGGGCTAAAGATGAAACAGCCCGGCTTCCGACTCAATTGAGTGCCGTGAAGAATGCGCCACGGACCCGAGAATTGAATGACCCTTGGTCTCCCAAATCTGGACATAGTTTTACTAGGTATTAAGTCCAAGACATCTCAAATTTCGAACAAAATCGAAAGGCGTCTGTGAAACCAATTGAAGGACACCAACACCGAAACTTGCAATGAGGAGATAGTACACGACCAGCACCGGATTATCCGTCCTACATTAGATTAAACTCATAATATTCCGAGACCCGTGAAATAAAGCACTCCATTGACAGCATTCACTGTCCAAGTTCGTGGAAATAGAAGTGCGGAAGGAGACCCTCCGCCACTTGGCAAAGCGGGCATCGTACAGTACCTGCCTTTCGGCAATAACCCCCCGCATTGCGGGGATGCAACATTACTCTCGTGATATTTTCTGATAGCAAAAAGGATTGACCGACATAACGGCATCGCGGGCCTTACAGGCAGATACAACGCAACTGAGTTTGACAATGCTGAATACGATCGTCTGCCGTATCGGGGTACATCACTAAGCTCGATCCGCGGCCAAAGCTCCTTTCTTGATGACCTCTTCCATCCATTTCGGGTCAATTTTGTCTTCTGAAAGGTATGGAGAACAGTCGACGTCCTCTTCAATCCCAAATTTACGATTCTCTATTGTGAATCCGAGTCCTAGGAATGCCCATCTGCAATAGTGAGCACGTGACGGACCAGATATGCAGATAGACTTACGGATTTAGTTTGTTCTGGTAGGTGATGTTGTAGTCTTCGTATCGCGGCTCTTCAATAAGTTGGCAGTAGTGTAGAGAGCTACCAGGATACACAGCGTTAACTCGACCGGTCTCATTGTCTATATTTGTTAGCGTTGCCCAAAGAATAGGAACGAGCCGCTGACTTCTATACCAAGCTCTGCAGTTACTCGACCATACAGTATGCTTTATAAACTCTTGTGTATGAGCATTGAACAGATCAGTAATATCTTGCTTCGGGACAATCGACTTAATGAACCTAGAAGATCGGGAAGTCAGTAATTTCTTTTTTCAGAATGTCTCTGGAGCAAGCGGAGTAAATGAAGTTGGAACGGCTCTTTTGAGAATGCATGAGACGAAAGGAAGTATGGGTTTCAAGAGTAGAGAAGAAAAACTTAAGAGAGCCCGGTTTTCCTTACTCGTTCTGCATCTTCTTGATGAATTTGATGGCGTAGTCTCCCACGTATCCCAGTGGCCCCATCACTGAGCCATTCTCTACTGGCCATGTAGGGCCAATGAACGTGATGAAATTCGGTATGTCTGGAATTGTTATCCCAAGGTAAGACTCGGGACAGATCTTCCACTTCTCGCCGAGCTCCACGCCATTCTGACCCACTATTGGGAAGCGTGGTCTATATGAGACGTCGAATCCAGTTGCGCAAACGATCGTGTCAACCTTCTTTTCCTGGCCATTAGTATCAATGACGGAGTCTTCAGTGATTTTGTTGACAGCAGCGAAGTGAACATCGACGTTTGGTTCCTGGATCGCTCGCATATATGGATCACCTATGTTTGTTAGAAACAGATCTCTTACCCGAAAGAGAACATACCAGGCGTAATCCTTCGACAACCCACCTGGAACTTTGGCGTAAATCCTTTTAGAAGCCTCTCATCCTTGATGAACTCAGCCATACGATCTCCGAACATTTTCTGTGCTTGTTTCTGAACCTCGCTATCAGTGAAAAACATAGACCAGAGACCATTGACTTGGTCCTCAAGATACTTTGCATGCTTCAAAAGCGCTTTCGTGTCTGCGCGAAATTCATTTCGTTGTTCCGCGGTATATATCTCTCCAGCACCGTTATTCCCAGCAATGTTGATAAACCAGATGGCAGTGCGAACATACACGTCGATATGCTTGACATAAGGTTGCATGTTTGGCAGAGTCTGAATCGAAGATGCACCCGACCCAATGATGGCGACCGATTCGTCCTTCCATTGCTCCTTCTGATAGTCTTTAGGCCATCGTGCCGTATCTAAAATGGTCAGAAACGCGTGACAAATAAGCAAGCATCAACTTACGAACAACTTTGCCCTTGAACTTCTCCAAACCCTCAATATCCGGCCACTTAAAATTGTTCAAAATTCCAGTAGCATGGAGAAGCAGGTCACACTTCTCCTCGAACTCTCTCGGCTCTGAGTCGAGCTTTGTCTGTCGAAGCTTCACAGCCCATTGGCCAGTGCCCTCATTCCAGTAGCAGCCAATCACCTCTGTGTTGAAAGTCATGTATTTTCGAAGATCGAATGTGTCGCAGACTTTGTCGAGGTACTTGAAGATTTCTGGCGAATGACTTGCATATCGTGGCCAGTCTGGACTGAAGTATATATATTAGCTATGCAGGACCATGCAGGAAGTGAAATTATTGGGATATTTTACTTCATGGCAAAGTTGAAAGTGTAGGCATGTGATGGGATATCACAGGCAGCGCCCGGGTAGCGGTTTTCTAGCCAAGTTCCTCCAATGTCTTCATTCTTTTCATAGATGATATGTTCAACACTAATGACTGTCAGATGGAGAGACTTGTCCATGATCTTCTCTGGTGAAGCCTTACTTCTGACACTGTCTTTGAATCTGATATGCCATTAGGATTCCCGACACCCCGGCACCAATAGTCAAGACCTTGAGTCTGCGATTGTTGGGGTCTCGAAAAGTAATGTCTGGGATCTGATATGCATCTGCGGGAACATTTTGGCCATTTTGGATCTCAGAATCGTTGGTTACCATACCAGAAATATCTGGTGCCATTTTTGTTCGTTTTATTACGAAAGCACGGAAATGTTGAAGAGAGAAAGACAAGCAAGAAGCCAAAATTGAAACAGAGCAAAAGAAAGCGGGACTTCGTAGTCCGTCTCAACGAAATAGAAGGATTCTGAGCAAACAGCAAAGATTCATCATAAATACATCTCGCTCTCGTGTGACCCCACAAGGCTGCTTCGAGGCCGAGGATAGTATACCCCGCATTGAGCTTGGAAGGTGTAACACTAATTATCCTATCGGGAACCCGTAGTTGCGGGACCACAAAACAGCGACGGCACCTGTACAGTTGACTCGCATTTTCGAAGTCAACCAGCTAGAGACCTTTGATGGCTGCGGGGTTGGAGTTGATCTCTCGACCGGTGCTGGGCTTGGATGCCGACTCGGCAATCCGGCCGCTGGGCCAGCTGTTGGAAAATCATAGTGGCAAAGCAAAGCTACGCTCGCTGCCGGCGGTGACTAAACGTTGAAGAAACACATCATCAATGTCGTGCAAGCATTGAGCACCTTGGCCATCATGAATACGAGAGCCACAATGTGATTGCTCTTAGCAAATAGGGGCTTCTTGACATGATTGTCAGACGGCAGCCGAGACATGGAGTGATGACGCTAAATTTGGAACAAAGGCCGTAGCCGAAATCTGGGGAACTACAGTAGCGTAATCTTTTGTACGACGACAATCATAACGATGTGATCTTCCTTCATTGCAGCCTCATCACCCTCTCCAACTTTAAGAATCTGTGAACAACCGAACATCATGGCGGCAGGTATGATTGACATCGACAAGCCGGGAAAATATCCCATTGTTCTGAGCGACGCGTTATTGGGCAGAACGTCGAAGGAGGTCTACACAGGAATCAGATGTACGAGCCTCTTTCCCTTGCTTCTCTCTCCTTACCATCAGGAGCTGACATCTTGGCAGATAACCACAAACCAGACTCCTCATCCGACTCTCCAACCGCTCTCCTTCAACCCTCCTCCGAATCAGATTCTCGATATGACCTCACCCTCACAGACGACTCTGAGAAGTACTCTTACGAAGGCTCCCGCACCTCCGCCGACAGCCAATATGTCCTAATCTTCAACCCTATGAAGAAACACTTCGTCCTCCACCGCATAGACTCCACCTTCGACATGAACCTTGTCTCCGCACCCTGGTCCTCAGACGTCCGCGATCAATACCCTCCAATTGAAGCCCCAGAACCCAAACCTGCAGCCGCGTCCGCGCCTCAGAGACGAGCCTCAAAGGGTGGAAAGAAAGCCGCTGCTACGAAAGCCCCAGCAGCGAAAGCCAACATACCAAGACAAAAAGTCGAGAAGTCGAAAAAGGCAGCGAAGCCGGTACCACCTCCACGAGAACCGACGCCGGAGCCCGACGAGGAGAGTGACGATGGCCTTACGATTGAGTATCCTGGTGCATCTGGCGGAGGATCGAGCTCGAATACATATCGGGAATATAATTCGACGCCGATATTTCAGAGAGACGTTAGTGAGGATGTTAGTGATGAAGATGAGGATGCGGAAGGAGAGGAGTATGAGGATGAGAGGGAGAGGAATCAGGATGTGGATCATTTGAAGTTGCCGAGCCCCGCGGGCAATGTTGGTGGAATGAGTGATGAAGACATTGAGGATGAGTTGGAGGCCGAGCTAGAGAAGGCCTTGGATGCTAACGAGAGCGATGAGAGCGAAGAGGAATAAAAACGTCTGGGTATATGGTATTAAGAATAGGTTGTGCTGCAAGGTGTTCACGGACTTGGGCACATAGATTCTCATGCTGATCAGGATACATTTCAAATAATATAACAGGACAGGCCCAGCTCACATTGCACCATCCACGAGCATGTCCATATTTTACAGACAGTATTGCCAAACTGGAGATGTCCTTGGCTCACCAAGTTCATAGCCCTGTCAAGGTACTGGCGTGGTTTTACACCGTGACCGCGCATACCAAATACCTACCTAGGTAAGTTGATTTAGCAAGGTTTGAATTAAAACTCATTGAAGGGGTCGCGGACTGAGCATGGTATGTAAGCGATAGGAGGTGAGGATGAGGACGACGGAAGAAAATAGTTTGTTAAATGTAGGAAGACATATCACAGCATCGCGTTCGCCATCGCTTGCACCAGCCCAAGAACATCTTTCACAAACAATGAAACATAGCTCTCATACAACACTCATTAGCTCCTACTCGATCTCATGATTATAGTCCTGTCTCTGTTCCTCCTCCTAACATACAATCCCAGACTCAGCACTCATCCACCCACTCATCCACCCACTCATCCACCCATCCACCCGCCTCGCTTAGCCTCACTCTCCTTCCCTTTCCCATCACCTTCACCCCAGCTCTTCATCTCCCATATAGATTTAAATAAACAAAACGACTATCAGCAAAGGTACTCATTAAACGCGTAAGTTACCACCTACAATTCTAACAACCACAACTAACAGAGAAATAGCACATCCCAGTAGTGCCTGCAGCCTGGGTTCAAATCCCTTGGTTCGACTTGAAAAATCCGCCCCCGCGGGTTTTCTAAACGCCACCCTACAGCCCCCCGGCGGCTGTAAGGTTGGCGTGGAGTTTTTGCATTTTGGGGATTCTTTTTTGATTTTTTTGTTGATTTTTTTTTGAAGGAGGAAGGTAGGGATAAGCGAGTTGAAACGAAGGAGGTGACCAAGCAAGAAGCAAGCGAACGCCGACGAGGTGAATCACAAAAAGGCACTAATCAAAGATATGACCCCGCCATCTAAGGTTTGTTCTAGTGTCGGTAGATAACCTTAGAAGACGATTTCATGGTTGAGCTCAATCTGCTCTTCGCAAACTCTAGATACATGCCAGTTAGCGATTTGGTGCCCAGAAGTCTGATCCAGTTCCTCTATGGTTCCTAAGTCCTTTCTCCTTCCGCGCGTTGGGCCGCTTGCAAAGTCATAGTTGCCAGTGCCGAATCGATTTTCGGTATCTTCATGTACTCAGCGTTAAAGCAATTATGCGGATTGAGACTGAGGAGTTGAAATCGAGTAGTCGAAGTCAAGGTATCGAAATTCAAGTACTCTAGGTAGATGATTGAAGTTGAAGGGTTGAAATCTCAATTGCAAAGGAAATCTTGAAGAGTTCCACTTCTTCAAAGTAACACTTGCACAATTGAGGTGCACTGATGGAAATTGGAAGAGATGGGAAAATGCGCGGGGAGGTGTTTTGCTTCGGAAGAGGAAGGTTGTTGACTTATCCAGCCACCTCGCTTAATCTATTCTCAAAACCGAAGTCCTCTGGCTGGCTTTCAATGCTGAGGGCGTGCTGCAGATTCATTCGATCATTGTTATATTGCCGTGATTTAAGTAGATATGGGATGAAAGCTAATTGTCTACTGCTGGGAACGTCCCCAAGTTTTACAGTTGATCGTGCCTGGAAACCGGTCAATTGGCCATGTGCAGTCAATTATACCGAAAAGAGTGTAATTATTGACAGCTGTGGGTATATGTTATTATCTTGACATATTAGCATCCCAACTAGAATGAGTTTGAGCGCTTCTTCTTCTCAGGGCATCTTTCTTTATCACCCTGAGCATGATGAGAAAGAGGTGCATGCTTCACCATCTCTGCCTGATGTCTTTCCCACAGCATTTGTCGGCGAAGAGAGGCCGACAGCTCTGAGGCCAGCATATTCCTCCTCGCAGATCTTGGACTCTGAGATAGCTGGACTTGATCAGAAGACCGATACCTTTGCCCGTCGCATTGTGTTTTACGTTCGATATAGATTGGTTTTGCAGTCCTCCCTTCGAGAAGCATTGTAGAGAGTAGTGATTTACTTGACGGTTTCGAGCTGGCACTAGCGCTCTTCATGGAGAGTCCTTCGTAAAGATTCGATGATAAGCTACCATCTAAGGAGTCTTCCCAGTCAGACATAGTATCGTCTTCAATTGCGCATTCGTTGCTGTCATCTTCTTCTTCTCTGTCCGAGATATCCTCGAGGCGAGTTCGAACCCAGACGGGGCGACTTCCGTGAGCATCACTATATGAGGAATGAGCATTTGTACGAATGAAATCATGTGGAAGCATACATCTCTCCATCGGATCCTGCATCGGATCCACCATCCGAGCCGTAAGAACTATCTGCACTTGGGAGATTGCCGTCAGGTTTCCGGGATCTGCACAGATAAGGTGGTCGCTGATACATAGAAGAGAATGAGTTCCGCCCAGATGTGATTCCAGAACGAATGACGGCAGCGTACTTGTTCGGAGAAACTATGTAGCCTATGAAAGAGCAAGCCGGGTGAGCTGGAAGAAGATCCCATATCATGACAGGTACGGATAGGGTGAGAAGAGTCGAATAGCCTTTGTAGACTCCTTCGACAGTGGCATACTTCACCAGCGCTGGGAAGTCTGCTAGCCAACGTCGACATGATACGGCATCAAGAGATCCTTGGTCTCCTTCAAGCGCAATTGAGATGAGAACATGAGGTACTTTGTAATCTCCGCTTGGTCGGCAGTCTGTCAGAGGATTGACAAACAGATCTTCGTCATCCAGGTCCATTGCGTCAACATAAGATGTAGACCGCGGCTGTGCGAGTTCTTCTCGAGCAGGCGCCTTTTCAGCTGCTTTGATGCTTCTCAAGGATGAAACCTCAATACCGGGCGCCTTTGGATCTCCAGTGTACACCCAATGGATTGGAGTGGAACACCATTCCCACTTCCTTCCATCTCTTCCTTTTTCAGGTCGCTTCTGCTTCAACACGAAGAGCACTTCTGTATGGAGCATGGCGGCAGAAAACGATGGCTTATTGGCCCAATCCTCGAGCACTTCAATTAGAGTATGCGAGAAAGAATACTCTCCGGGAGGGGGTGCTCTCGTTTCCCAACCACAGGCAGCAATGGCTTCCATCGTACCCGAACCTGTGCCGGCAGCTGAGCTTGCAGCCGCACAGCAATCGAGCAAAATCAAAACATCAGACACAGCAGTGCCGAAAAGGGTTTGAATTGCTGACCAATCTACAAATGGGGAATCAGGTTGTGCCTTGCACCACCACTGATTCTGCCTTGCATTATTGATCCTACCATGGCCGCCATAGTAGACGATGAAAAGGTTGCCTTCCTGGTCGAATTTTTGCAGAAAGGTACAGGTCATGCTGGTGAGTCGGATTTGGGAGGCGGTGGATGGGATGAGCCATATCTCCGCGTTGAAGCCATACAGCTTATCGAAGACATCATGGAGTCGATCCAATTCATCTTTGACCTGCAGCTCGTCCTCTTCCCATCGGATCAGGCAGACGTTGACCGTGTAGTAGCGAGAACGTCCTCGATTCGGAAATGCCTGGTTAGCAGCCTATTCGTGGTAAGTACAGGTCCTTGATATGGTGATACCCAGCTCGTACATCCTGGAGGCTCTCTGCAAAGGCAGTGATATCACTGATGTGGTATGATGAACGGGAAGTATCATGAGTCGTTGGAGAAGGCGGGGTCAATGGATTCTCATCCTTTTGTTGTCAGTATTATGTCCTAATCATGACGAACGACTAGCTTGCCGTGCTGCTGCTGCCTGCAGAAGACAATGTATAGAACGGAATCTCCATCTTGATAATTTCGGTGGCTGGCGAAGCAGCCTGGGACTAAAAACAAGCAACAGAAACGGGGCAAAAACAATAGATTGAAGTGGACGCGAGAGAAACAATGAAACAACCTGCCTTGCTTCCTTGTCTCGCAACAAAGGATGGCAATTCTTACCTGCATGTACCGTTTGGCAGCCTTGAGAGATGTCACAAGTACGTCTGATCGGTGAGAGGTTTCGGTTAGAGGGGTAGCAACAGGGGTATTTAAAAATAGCCCTCTCACGTGCACTTACTCTGAAAATTCCAGATATCATTTCCGTAACTTCCTCAGGGTGCTATGCCGCATGCGCCGCAGAGACGAAAAGTAATAAAGAAAGTAACCGCTCGCTAGGCGGAAACTAGATAGACTTGAGTATGCATTGAGCCTGTTTCTTGGCCTCGAGAAACATCTCAATCATCCTACCGTTACAGCCAATCTCACACCGGAATGTTTTCATGGCATTTTCCATTTTCTTCTTTGAATCTGAGCTGCTGCTGCTTTATCCTAGCCTATGGGTGAGCAAGCTTAAGCCGAAGGTGTCGGAAAATTAGGGTGGGCATGATAGAGATGCACCCTAACAGCTATTTCAACGCACCTCCGCTCCTGATACTCGGTCAAGCGCAAAAGGAAGAAACTCGCGCGCAGCCGGTGGGCGCGAAACACGCAGCCTCGTATCTACGTCTAAGAGATTGTGCCTACTTTCCATGCCAGCCTTTTCAACCTTTCTGATCCTAATCTCGTTGCTGTGTGCCTATTTCTGTATCTGCTACGTTACTCACCCTTCTGAGACTGCAGCGCTTGCATATGCTTGCGCGCTGTTGCACACCAGGAAGAATTTTGATCTATACCGTGCCTAATTCCTGACCTTGCACCATCTTTGTTTACACCCGTCGATTGTATAGTTGCTATTTCATCAGACTAGGTCACCCGTCCTTAACCTGATCACTTTCTTCACCAACGGAAAGCCACCCCCAAAATTGATTCAACTGCTGACTTGAAGCATAGCTGCGTGGAGACTTTCATGAGAGCGAGCCCCTTGTTGCATGATGGCATAACGAGATTTGGGATGTTGCAAAGTACAACCATGTTTAAATGCTGCTTTTGATTCAAACCCAAATCAACGATCCATCATAATGCCTCCAATCAAGCCACTCCGGCGCTCACATCAACGATCACATCGAAATCACAAACATCGGTGTCGCTCGACCCACAGCGTCAATCTTGCTAAACAATCGAAAGCTTTAAATTCATCCCTGAAAGGTTCTGTCTACAGCTACAGTACTTTGTCTGCTGGGCGCAGTATTAGGGTTTTGGAAGTGAAGGGAGCCAACTCGTACGCCACAACGCTTCGCTTCAGAATGCTCGAAATATCTCTCGACTCAGCACCAGAGTACTATGCTATATCTTACTGCTGGGAAGGTCAGATTGCCAGCTGTCAAGTGCTTTGCGAGAGTCAGACTCTTCTTGTCACGGTTAACTGCGAAGCTGCATTGAAGCAGTTTCGACGTCGCAGAAATGAGACTATTCTATTGTGGATCGACGCGATATGTATCAACCAAGCTGTAGAAGCAGTCCAGGAAAGGAACCATCAAGTCGCCATGATGGGAGATGTCTACGCAACGGCGACTCAAGTGTGGGTTTGGCTCGGTACTGATCGTCTGAAACATCTGCCCAGCAAAGCACTTACCACGTTAAAATGGCTCAGAGATCTGGGTGCAGCCGCATGTGAGCTTGATGCAGATAGAAGAAGTGTAGAAGTGCTGAAGACAGCTCTCAATATAAACCTCAGAGGTACGGGTTTTTAATTCCACCTATCCATGCGAACGATGCATCTATCTATCGGCATTCATGCATCCTAGTAGTCTATCTCATTTCTGTATACTGTCGAGGCTTAATATTCAAAATCTGTCCGAGAACCTCAAACACACTTTTGAATAGCGTTGTGATCGATCTTCAAATTTCATATACCTCGCTTTCAAGTCTAGGATAGTCTTTATATGAATTCTTGTGGTCCGGGCATTCTTTTACAGCTCTTTCAGACTCTTTGCTATTCCTCCTTTTTTTCCCTACATAGACTCATACTTACCTTCACGCTCCTAAATTAGATCTGACTTATCTTGATACATTCATCCCTTGGTTCCGACGCATCTGGGTCATACAAGAAGTCGTTCTGAGTAAATCTGCTTTGCTTTACCGGGACGAACTTATTATCAACTACCGTGGAATACTCCTTGCATCAAAAATTATATACGAGCTCGCCACGATGAATCCTGATATGGTAGCTCGCGAAGACTGTTTGCACTATAACTTCTCTTTGATCTTCCGTTTGGAAAGAACAAAATCTTCGTCGCAATTGTTTCAAGTCGTTGCCTCTACACGTTCATACCACTCTTTGGATCCTCGCGATAAAGTCTTTGCCTTACATTCACTTCTAACAACAGCAGGCCTGCCACTACCGTCTCCAGACTACCACAAAGACGTCAACGTGGTCTATAGGGAAACTACAAAAACTGTATTACTCCATAGCGAAAATCTTAGCATGCTGAAATTCATCAATGGCCTAGATGTTAAACTGAAGCTCTCTTCCTGGTCTCCAGAGTGGAGTATGCATGTATGTTCAGCGTATCCGTCCACAGGACCATCGGAGCCCGATTTTCGAGCTTCAGGCCGTACAAGTCCTGACTTCTCCTTCTTGGACCATGATTTACTACTCTCGTGCAGAGGCAAAATCATCGATACAGTGCCTGCACGTGCTGAACTTTCTTTGGCACATAATTTCGAGGGGCTAGGGAGGCCAGAAGATTACTTGTCCTGGTCTTATAATGCCCAACCAGCAGATCTTTACTGGAGTGACCTTCTGATCACGGCTCCAGAGCTTAGCGAATCGATCCTAGCCGTGTGGAACATTCACGTCTTAAAAAGCTTTTTATCCTTTACCTTATCAACAGCAAATAGCTGTCAACAAGAAGCAAATGCGTTTGGAGACCTCCGCTCCTGTCTATTGAGCTATCTTGACAGTAGATATCTCGAAGGCTCTGCTTGGTTTGAAGATAGACAAACTTGGAATAATTGGCGTGATAGCTTGAGAGAAGACTGTTGCGACGAAATCTCAACCTCTACATACATCAAGACAGCTGTGGAACAAAGCATTAACTATAATCAGAATACGTATAAAGAGCAAGAAATATCATGGTTTCGGGACGTTCAACGCGAAATGGAAGGTTCGAAAATTTCCGGTCTCCTACAAACTTCGGAATTCCGAGCATGGGAAAGAATTTGCCAGTGTCATGACCAAGCCGAGCTACATAGAGCCATAAAAGCTAGCTCGCATTACCAGACTCTTTTTCGTACAAGCTCCGCAAATCGTCTAGGCATGGCACCGTATTCAATCCGCGAAGGAGATCAGATAGCGCTGCTGGCTGGATTCGAGCTCCCTGTAGTAGTGCGACCTCTTAAGAATGGTCAATATCGAATGATCGCTCCTGCATATGTTTGCGGAATAATGTATGGAGAAGCTTGGGATGACTTATGGACGGAAGAAAATGGGCTTGAAAACTTGGTATTTGAGTGAAATAGGTACATCGTCTCCTCCACCATTTTCATAGACAAGCTGATAGAAAAATAACAGTGCCTCCAGGCAGAAAGATCAGTAATGATATTGCTCAAAGCATTGGTGGACGATTTTATATGACTCGTGATGCGTTGGTAAAGGAGGATAGTCAGCCTTGCTGAAGCTCTGGTTGGAGATCGCTGTTCTGAAAAGGGAAAAAGAGAATATGAGCGCGAGGACCGATGGGTAGGCTGAGGCAAGGATAGTTTACCTGAACCTTCGTTGGCGCTTGCCATTCTTTTACATTTTCTTTGGCATGGAGAGGGGCGGCTATTTTTAGGACAGGGACGAAAGTATCCTCCTGGATTATGGTCTCAGTATCTGTCGGCATAGTATAGTGGTAATATATTCAGAGCCTTTGGTTGGGGAACCTTTTCGGGCCCCTGGTTAAAAGTTGATGATTTCTGGTGAGTTATGTTAGTCTTGGCTGCACTGTATTGAGTAAATAGGGTACCAGGGGTGAGCAGCCTAAGCAAGGACAGCATTTTGGTCACGTGAGCCTAACCCCTGGAGCTCTGGTATAGCATTACGACCATGTCCATGTGTCAAACATCTCGAACTTCCAGGTTGAATCGGACAGACAAATATTGATACTAGAAGCCAGGTGCTAATAGCTAATCATGGTTCAAATGGGATGTTTACATGTCTTTAGAGCTATGCTCTGGAAATTTGAGAAACCAGCTAGAAGGAGATCGCGATCCCGCTAAATCGAGGAGCCATGAAATCTGATGAAAGAAATTTCTGCAGATTTTTGATTTATAATCGGACTATATTCAATTGGGATCCATCATCGAATTTATCACACCCCTGCCCAGACCTTTCTCTACTTTGGGAACACACCACACGCTTGAGCTGTCGGCATGTTCACAGCATACCCTCGAGCTTGCAACAAACGATTCGTTGCTGGGACGCAACAATAGTCTTCAGGGCGTAGACATTATGATCTGGCAGAGCGCTCAGCTGAGGCTCAGTATTGGACTCTGGTTCAACCACGCTAAACAACTTCATACGCACGCTTGCCTCTCCACCCTCCAAACTTACACAAAACCTCAAAAGTAGCGTTCTACTTTAAAGACATTTGTCACACCCTCAAAACTCGCTCGGTTACCCCACGATCGACAGCTGAGATCCGGGGGCTTTCCTAGCTGAACATAAGTTAGGAGACCTCAGATACAATAAAACTTACAGAATCTTAGACGGCTAAAGCTTGTTTGGTACAACTAGTTTTAAGGTTATTCTGCTTGTGGAGATGGCGCAAGTGACTCTTGTTAGTGATCGACAGTGGGGGAACACACGCGAGCAAGGTAGCGAGGCTGCCCTTGAGATGCATGCATGATCATGCATCCACTTCGCCTCCTTTTATTTCCCTCTGCCACTGACAATGTTTTGAAATATTACGAATTATTTTTGATGGTGCTTGCCATTATTTTCAATGTACGTTGGTAACTTGGCCGTCATCTGCAGACTTGATTTAGTTCATACTTTGAATCACATCGGATGCCACGAATGTGGGTTCGTTTATTAATATCGCAAGGATCAAGTATAAGTATAACTATCTGGTCTTGTAATCCAAATCACTCGATGAAATTCGATGTCTTTCAAAATAAATTCCACTTTTGTATAAGCATCAAAACTTTCTCTTCTCAATATTCAAGCTTCGTATCCCGTACCAATTATTTCTTCCTATCGTCCCTCTTCGTCTTTTTCTTATTTCCAAGCAAGCTACTCTTCAGCAAGCCTTCAATGCAATTCCCATCGAATCCTGTGCAAGCTCCCTCCTGTGTCGCAATCTCCTTCTTGAAGTCTTTACATTTTTGGTATCCTACTTTTTCGTTGTATCGAGGACATTTCTCGATGCCAGGAGTGATGCATTCACACTCGGTGTAGACTGTCTCGGTAAGGACACACATCTTAAGCGTTTCTAAGTCTTGTTTGTATCGTCTTGATTGGTTCGAGGTGGGATCCTTACGCTGGATTTCTATCTCGAGATCACTCAATTGTCGAGGCGATGGGTGATAGACCGTCTTTCAGGCGCAGCTTTCTTTCCATGGTCCTTTGAGTTTGGATCTCTTTGTCTTGAGTCTACCCGAAGCGGCCATACACACTACAGCCGTATTGGCCTCATTTGCAGTCTGTGAACTTAGCGCCTCGAGTGGATGTAAAATACGAAATTGGTAAATCTCAAGCAATGGCGCGCATGTGGTAGTAACAGACACACAAAACTACAATCTTGAGATATGCCGATGAAAACTCTACTTGAATATGAGATACTTACTCACTAACTGAATGGCCTGTACAAATGCCTTTTAGAACCTCCCTAAACCTCAAAGTATTCACCCTCTTCAATCACAGCATGTCTCTCCCCAAACACTTGTCTGCCAGTAATTTCATCATCCTCATCATCATCCTCTCCCTCTTCCTCTTCCTCTTCCCCTTCCTCTTCCTCGTCTGCGTCCCCAAACAAAACCCTATTCAACTCCTTCTCAATCTCCCTCTCCAGCTCCTCATCCGCATCCGTGCCGTGAACCAGACCTTCAAGTACCTGCCCTTCACCATCACCTACATCCGACCCAGAGATCCCCAGTCCAGTAGCTGTTGGAGGAGGAGCCTTCGGTAACTCAGGACTCTCTTTCCCATCAGCCATATACCCACTAGACCCGCTATCCCAACTTTTCGGCCAGTACTTGGTTACCTTTTCTTCCTCTCCTTGTACCGCACCAGCACCAGCATCCACTTCCCGCTTCCTCTTCTTCGCTTCGGGGAACGGAAGATCAGGACTACTGTCTGATGTCTTCTTTTCTCTGTAATTCGTAAAGTTCTGACTATTTATACGTCCGTCGATATTCAGATCCATATACATTGGTTTCCTAGGCGGAAGAATAGGGTTCGTAACGAACCCAGGAACAAGTTCATTCCCATCAGCGCGTCCCCTTCCCGGCTGCTTCGGATCATACTCTTCATCATCATCTCCCATCTCCCTCGCCACGGGATCGTAAGCCTGCTGCTGTCTCCCTCCTAGCGTCATCGGCGAGATAGACGATCCAGACTCTTCACTAGGATTGGACTTGACTGAGAACTTGAAGGAATTCTGTGACAAGTTTGTCCTTGTGAAGACGGGGTTGGAGCGTCGGGGGAAGGTGGTGACGGAGTCATTGTCTGGCTGGTTGAGGCGAGCTTCCACCCTGTAGAGGATGTCGTTCATGGAGTCTAGGAGAGCGCGGGCGTGGTCTATGTTGTCGCGCATGCCATCGAATGGATTTGGGGGTGGTGGGTAACCGTCTTGTGAACCCTGTTGTGGGGGATCCATCTTGAAACGTAATAGTGACTCTGGAAGTAGGAAATAGTTTGTGGTGCAATTGAGGTATTGGAAGGTGGTGCAAATCTGGACTCGGAGGGCTTTGGACCTCGTTGATGGCTTTGCGCTCTACGATCGCTTCTTTGTGGACATAGTGTAGACTTACTTGTTTGAGTTCGTTATGATATTCTTTGTTCGGAATCTGGGCCTTTCTTGGGTGCGGGTGGGTGATGCGCTGGCATTGTGTAGTCTTGGATGGTTGCGGAATGCGTGAATAGCGACACCCCAAAGCAAAACTCATACAAAACATGTTCCGCAAAATCAAAATCACCAGCATGTGAAATGACGAGGCATGACATAATAAAGAGGGTGGGAGGAAATGAAAAGTTCAGTATATAAAAGCAGGATTTCCATAAACTCCATTCTGATGGTACCTATCCCGGTATGAACCTCTATCCTATACCAAGTTGCGCCGAAACATGCCCTTGTGAAATCATCAAACCCATCTTTGCTTTATACAAACCTTCCTACGATTTCAACAGACTCAAGTATATACCCCAAGCCAACCCCGCCAAGCTCCCCACCAACGCCCTAGTCTCCACACCCTTCACCACCGCGAAATTCAACAAACTGACAAAGGGCCAAAGCGTCCACCCCGCTCTCATCATCGGCCAGAATTCCGCCTGAGCTGTGGCTATCGCATCTGCATATCCTTCTCCTCTGAAGCCAGAAAATGCTAAGGAGAAGAGAAGAGTGTTGAGTGTTGCGCCTATTGTTTGGTCGAGCAAGAATTTCGTGAGTGTGTTTTGGATGTGGAGTTTGGATTCCAGCAGGGAGTGGGATTTTTGTTCGCGGTCGAGTTCTTTTTCGTCGTTCTCGGAGGCTGCGTGAATGGCAGAGGAGGAGGGGACGAGGTAATTTGAGGGGAAGGCGGATTCGAGAAATGATTGCCTACATAGTTGGTTGTCAGAGGCTTGGAGGCAGTTTGGGGGGGGGGGGGGGGGGGGGGGGGG